>JAJHUR010105781.1:950-17543 GCA_027495735.1 Lutjanus campechanus
CCCTCTGAATCTGAAGTTTCTGAAGTTTTGAAACAATAACGTATAGTATAGTTCTACCCTAAGCCTCAACGATTTAAAAAAAAAAAAGGTGGAATCATTTTAGGTATTGAAACTCACACCTGCACGTCTGAATGTGTGACAGCTGCGTCAGAGGAAGATGCGACTCAAAAGATAATTAGAGAAACTCCCTTTCATTCATTTCATTCAGCTGATGAAGGTCGTTCAGACCAGAACACTGATATTTAATAAATATGTCAGCAGAAGGCGAGACAGTGTGCAGGTGAATCGTTTAAGGGACATTACTCTCAGAAAGATCATTAACTGTTGTTTTTTTTCAGGCATCCACTGTAGAAGCCTGGGATATCCTCATTGGTTTTTCTCACACAGACATAATGTGTCACTTTGATAGACCTGCACACACATTATCTATGTTTTTTGTTCTTTTTATTTTCTATTTTCTGTGCTGGTAATGATATGTCCTGTATATAGTTTGTGTTAAATGCTGTTTATACAAGAATTCTTGTCTTTGGTGCCTCTTGTGCAACGATTTTCATGTGACAAAGTAAATAAAAAGCTGATCACAAAAAATATAAGCACGTAAATGCGCAGAAACATACAAAAACATGATGCTTTAAAGGGACAGTTCACTCCCCCAAATCAAGAATACATATTTTCCTCTGGCCTGTAGTGCTATTTATCCATCTAGATAGTTTTGGCGTCAGTCTCGGAGTTTTGGAGATATCGGCTGTAGAAATGTTTGCCTTCTCTCGAATATAATCGAACAAGATGGCTCGTGGTGCTCAAAGCGTCAAAAGTACATTTGAAAAGCTCATCAGCGGTTTCTCTTTTCTAGAAATCTTGACACGGTTACTCGAGATAATCCACAGACCTCGTTGTGAGCAGTTTCATGTAGGAACTGCCAACTGTATCACCATGCAGAAAGAAGCGTGGACTCATGGACAGGAGGCTTGTGCTCGTGGGACGTAAACATTAATGGCGTCCTCCACGGGTGAGCTTTTCCTCTCCTCCATGAGTAGATGCACGCTTCCTTCTGCACGGCGATATGATCAGCAGGTGTAGTCTGGTGGAAAGAAAATAGTTTGTATGTGAAACTGCACACAGCAAGGTCTGTGGATTATCTTGAGAAACAGTTTCATGATTTCTGGGAACAAACATTGGTGTTGAGTTTTACAAATGTTGGGTTTTTCTTTTCCTTAAGCTTTGAGCAGCACAAACCAAGTGTCATCTAGTTCCATTACATTCAAGAGAATGCAGACATGTCTACAGCCGATATCTCCAAAACTCAGCAACTAACAACAAAACTATCTAGTGAGGTTGTCAAAAGTATTGATACTTAAATACTTGATCAACACTTCTTTGGGTCATTCAAAATGATAGAATATCGGTTAATTACAGTATCTAAAGTACAGAAGCTATAAAAAATTATCTGTGCTCGTTCAAGTCATCATTTTCCTGCCTGAAATTTGGCTTGCAGCAAAATCAGACAGCGTTCAGTGACTTTTTCTGTACCAGCGCCTTGTGCAGGTTGTTAACTTTTTAAAAAACAAAAAAGAAAAACTGGTCCTATTTTGTGTGCCTTCTTTTCTTCGTTTTTAAAAAAAATTCTAGTATTGTATCAAAGTTTAAAATGCTGGTATCATGACAACTCTGCTATCTGGATGGATAAAAAGCACTACAGGCCAGAAGAGAAATATCTAATTTTGATTTTGGAGTGGGATGCCACATTAAGCTTTTGGACGCAGTTTAACTTTAAAATAGAATGTACGTAAATGCTGAAAATGGCCTGATTAGATATTAAGCCAGAAGGATCTTAAATGCGTTTGTAAAAACTGTACAGATCCAACACTGTAACACACTTGTAGTTGAAGCCTGCAAGTCTGTGATGTGTAGGTGTAGTTTGACAGCAAGAAAAAAATACTCAATCTTAATTTGTAGTTTTATTAAAACAATAATCTGCTGAAAGAATTATAACATTTTTCATATTTCCTATGCACATTGCAAGTTGCAGTAATTAATTGTTTCTAGAAATATCCTTATTCATCAACTGATACTGTCTTGATTTTGGTGGTGTCATGTTAAGATACTCAAAAACTTACACGCTTGTTTTTCTTGCAACAACTTGTTGCAAGAAAAACAAGTGTGCAGGTGTGGACTAAATGAGACTGAATGGCTTGTTAAGACAGAAGTTTTTGTTGTGTACACTGTGAAGGTGTTGTTTGAACAGGTGTTGTGTTTCCGGGTGGGGACAGGTGTCTCTTACCCCCTCTGCTCTCGCTGTCGGCTGGCTTCACCTGGATTGGACGGTTCATCTGGAGAGACAGAAGCCACACAGCGTGGTTAGTTTAAATACAGGACAGGGGTGGAAAAGGAGCAAAAATAACTGAAAATGTGGATGCTGCTGTGTTGTAAACAGCAAAAGATGTCGTACTGACTGAATGCAATTCATCTGGAAATACTTTTAAAGGATAGTTCAGATTATTTGAAGCGGGGTTATATGAGGTGCTTATCCATGGTCAGTTAAATACCTACAGTAGATGGCGGTCAGCACATCCCCCAGCAGGAGTACCAGCAAGGAAAGTACTGCAATGTACTGCTGTGGACAGGGTAAGCAGCAAAATGTATTTAAGCCACCTTAAAAAAAAGGCCCACCTCAAGAAAATCCCTATATTTAAATGTTTTCACTGCTTTACATTGCTGTCAGACAGAATTTCTGACGGGAAACCACCATTATATTAGCCAAATATCGCTCTCTCCAAACCAACCAAACTCCATAGGTGAAATCAGTCATTTTACTTTGCAGAACACGCAAGTTTCTAGTATACTGCTGCCTTGATTAGTTAGCTTGTTTGTGTTATTGTGTGACTTCTGTGTTTTAAAAGGATAGTTTGAATTCACTGAAGTCACACAATAACACAAACAAACTAACAAAGCGAGGCAGCTGTAGACCAGCAACTCCCATGTTTCTGTGCGGTAAAATGACTGATTTCGCCTTTGGGGTTTGGTTGGTTTGTAGAGAGCAAACCACCTTTCATTGGAGGTGTGCCGGCTGCCATCTACTGTAGGTAATACCTTGACTATGAATAAGTAAATCAAATAATTTGAACTATCCCTTTAATGATGTAATAGTGACATGTATGTGCATGTATGGATGTTAGTGAATCTGGCCTGTCCTCCAGCCTACTACGATCCACCACTAATTTCCCTCCTTTCCTTTTTTTTCCCCAACTGTGCTCCAGCAGACCGCGGCTGGGCTGACACCGATATGTGTGATATTACATTCACAGTGTCGTACGGCCTCACTCCAAGCCTCCTCTCCCAGAGTCTCTCTCAGAATCTGCTCTAATCCTGCCGTCTATCGTTCCTTCTCCCCCTATCACACAAAACCAGGAAAAGCACACACCCACGTGGGATTGGGGAAGTGATAAGATTAAGCACACTCGCCGGCTAATCTGGATTACAGGAACACGCAGCATCAGAGTAGTGAGAGATTCTGAGCCTGACAGAGAGACGACGGAGGGAAACGGGGGTATACAGGGTTAGAAAAGGAAGGAATAATATCTGGGGGGGAAAAAAAACAAAGAATAAAAGAATGACAAAGCGCACACGACACAGAGAGGGATTAGGCGACCTTTTCATAATTCATCAAAAGACAAGCTGCTGAAACGCCATTTTTTCTTTACTTCTCCACAATCATTGTCCTCCACGCTGTTTAACAAAACCCCCCTATATGAAATTGTGCACACATGAGTGCCTCTACGCCTCGCCTTTTCAAATGTATAGAGCACGAGAACGGTGAAAAGAGAAGAAATGAAGAAAAGAACTGGGATTGAGAGGGATTGAGGGGAAGGACGGGAGCATATGGAGAGGGGGGATGAGTGTGTGTGTTGAAGGGGAGGAGAAGGAGGGAGGAGGGTGAGGAGTGGAGGTGAGAGCAACGGAGTGACACTCTGTTAACTGTGGCTTAATGAAGGTCTTAATTATGGAGCTGGTGACATTTCAGCCAGTCACTGATCCCGTGTCACTGATTGATCCGCTGTGATCGGTCACCAGGAGACACTATTGATCGGTGCCACGGTTCGCGCTCCGCCGCCAGGACCCGCATGCACAAACACCGCCCGCCGCTGGAGCCGAACCGCCAGCTGAAATACCAGCAACACCTGCTGCAGAGGGCCCCTGTGTCTCCTCGCCGAGAGCGTCCATTGATTGCACCAATTAATGGGATGATAGAGGAGATGGAGGGGCAAAGTCTCATCTTCCAATCAGTCAAGCAAATGTGGGCGTCTGCTCATGCAGCAGCTGAATAGTAATTTTTTGCTTAAATCATAGTTAGGAGAAGATTAGATTTTAAATGGGTTTTTTTTTTTTTTGCAGTGAAGATAACATCCTCCTGACTGGGCCCATGTGCTAAAATTCATGTACTTGTGGTGTTATAAGGTGATGTGGATAAAAGCACTCAACAAATACCACTTATGTTACTAAAGAAGGGTCCATTCATTGTCTTTTATCTACTGTTTACCACCATACTGATCACTTCTTATGTTATCTACACTTGAACACCTACAGCACTGAATGTACCGTCTATAAAGTGCCAACCTGTACAGCAGGCTCGTTCAACTGGCGGCCCGTGGGCCAAATCCGGCCCTTTAACAACCTCAATCCGGCCAATTGACTTGCTAACATTCCAAGTTTATGAGTGTTTACATTGAAAATTAGTTCATAATTTTTTGTCTGTTGTTAAGCATATTGACAGACTTATTATTTTAAAAACTTTCAACTCGGGCTGTTTAAGCAGAGGCAATTTAGGAGAGTCACGCTGAATGAAAAAGATGTTAAATGCAACTTTGTTTTTACCGTTATTAAAACAGGCTGCTTCTTATCTAGGTTTACAAAGCTGGGTTGTTTTTCTTGTACTTCTGTACATAATGTCTCTTTTCAGATGGTGAAAATTAATAAAGCAGAGAAAAAATAAATAGGTGCGCTGTTGTCGAAAATGTGAATGTCCGGCTCCCTGGCACAGTTTTTAGTAATTGAATAGGCCTGTAGTACAGAACATCATATTACTCACTACTGTGCAATATTATACGTATTACTTCTGTACCTTTCATTTTCTGTACACTCGTTTGTTTTCCTAGAGAGACTTTACTTCATTTTCACTCTTTTATCTAAATATCAGACCAAAGACAGGATTTTATAAGTCAAATACTAAGTCCTTGATTCTAGGTTTATGTCTTTTTTAAAGGAGAAATATGTGACAATTGCGTGTCCAAACATGAGTACTGCAGTCCAAATAAATAGCTGGATCCACAGACTGTATATTTAATATACAGTCTATGGTTGAAGCAAGTTGTTTCCCTCCTCCTCAGACTCGAGGAAGTGCTGGAAAATTGGAAACTTTTAGGTTGATTTGTCTTAAATTTAGGTTGCATTAATGCAAACTGTTGATTTGAAAGCAATCATATTTTTACGTACATCTGACATAAAGCAATTGTGTTCATCTAACTTGTTAAATTGATTTGAAAAAAGTTAATTCATTTGCATGTTACAAGCTGAAGTCATCTTTTTTTTAAACCTGGTCCAATTCTCTTTTTCTTATATGGAGCTGGTTCTTGTTGCCCAAGCCTATTAAGCCATCAAAGCTGATGCTACAGTGGTTTATAATGTGACATTTCTGATAACACCTTTGAATGAAGCCTGTAAAAAGATCCCATGTTTGAGTGCAGGAGGACAAACAGTGACGGCCGTGGTGCTGCTGGTGGAGGTGGAGGTGCTGATAAGGAGTAACGCAGCAGATGGCTCAGGAGATTGGAATTAGAATATACAAGGGGGGAAAAACAGTGAGAAGTGGAGGCCATCAAGGCTGTGCCACTTCACATCGGCACGGCAACCGGCCCCGCCGCTCTGACGAAGACCAGCGCTCGCATTGCCATCGTCATGGCAACCCCCCGGCGATGAGAACCCCACATCAGGTAAACAAGGTTGCCCTGAACGACGTGCGGAAAAAGAGACGGACGAAAAAAAAATAAAAAATGGGGAGGACAAAGGGTGCTTCTAGGTCGAGAGATAGAGGGATTAGATGTGTGAAGGAGGAGGAGGAAGAGGAGGAGGAAAAATGAGAGACACTGAACCAAAAAAAAAAGATGGAGGGAGCGTTGGTGCCTGTTGAATGTTGGCGCTGCCTCGAGAGCAGATGCAGGAGCAGGAGAAAAATATCTCCCTCTAAGCCTCAACCACTAACATACACACTTTACAGTAATTTGCTCCCTCCTCCTCCTCCTCCTCCTCCTCCTCGTCCTCCTGTTGCTCCCCTCCTCCTCCTCCTCCTCCTCCTCCCCTCCCCTTTCTCTCTTAGGCTTGTTTACAAAAACAGTCCCATACTGTGCACAGACAACACACAGGCAAAAACCTGCCTGATCAACAGCCCATTTCACCAGCGTGCTCTCGCTATTTGATTTCTTTCTCCCAGTGCGCTCCGTCTCCAAACACACACAGATATTATATACAATCATCCTGCGACTAAACACACATCCATTGTTCCCACACACACACACACACACACAGTCTCTGTCTGTCTGTCTGTCTGTCTGCCCCTGTCGGTCACAGCGACATGAGCACACATCTACTCATACTTAATCTTTTCGCTCTGTGATGCCGCGGGGGGATTTCGCCGGGATTATGAGATATTAAATCCATAGATTATCCAATCAAATCACAGCTCGACCCCTTTCGCCATAATGCATGACCCCCCCTCCCCTTTAAACATCAAGGAGTGGCACTCGCCTCCATGTGAATCTATTTTTATCAACTACAGCAACATAAATGTGTTTTAAATAGAGTATTGTTGACAATCAGAGTGAGGAAAACATATTGATGATGCACTGTTGAAAACTGCTGAACTTCAAAAACTAATCTACATGAATATATAGATAAGTAAAACTCAATATGGTGACCCGTCTTATCAGCATGTCCTGAAGACAACAGATGGAACAGTTACAAACAAGAGTGTTGCATGATAATGAAAACTGTTGTTTGAATAATGCACATCCTCCCACTTGGAACAGTAAGGCAGTGAGTTAATTATCTGTAGATACTGGCCCTCTTATGTATTTCTCTATTTTTCTTCATGAGATGGTAAAAAATATTGCAATAATTTTGATTGAAACTGTGGTTGCGATATGCCATATAATAAGTGGAAATGATCATTTTTGCATTACAATTTTAATTTTTACTAAAAAAAAACCTAATAAAATCACAATGATGTAATATTTGTTGGGGTCTGTATCAAAGAAACATTTTTTCTTTTACCGGGAGAGCAAGATTTTTAGGCCAGGGACTCTCTGCAGCGCTACAGTACCTCATTATAATGCTGTTTTCTCTAACATTTTTCCTTTTTCAAAAAATTCTGATTTGGTCGGATTTGGTTCTGCGATTTGGCCATATATGAAATTTAATAATATTGTGAATAATTGTGAAGCCCTATTCTAAACTAATCTGATGCTTATTATTCTATATTTTGTTTTTTCTGTATTTTGTCTTCAGTTATTATCTCTGGTATTTGTTTGCCGCCTCTTAGTAACGACTAAATGCTTGGAGTGTATATGATGCTATGTAAATGAAAGATGGGACAGGTTTATAACTTAAACAACATTAATTGTGCAATTTAAAGTATTTTCGTTATAGTTAACCCTGGAGGCGATCAGGTTCCCTGTATATAGTAATGATTATGGACGTAAAAATATATTGAATATTACGATATCGCAATAAATGAAATTCTCAAAATTGTACCGAACTGTAACGTTCATTATTCATTATTTTTATCTTATAACAGGACTGCCTCTTACTGCTGCATTGTTTTTGTTTTGCAATTGTACACAATAATTCAATCATTCGTTGTCAAAGACAATTCAAGTTAACTTTTTGCACGTGCTTAGGTCATGGCTGCTACTGTCATTTCATTTTATTAAAAGCAAAAAATGCTGTAACACATTTATTTTTTAATAAAGGAAAAATTGACTTTTTATCATGGTTGTTTCATATTACCATGAGTTTTTGGCACTGTAATTTGTGTATGAAGAAATATCAAGTATTTCTGTTTTTAATATCCCTTGATATTTTGCTTTTTATCTGTGTTGATAGGCCGGTTAACATACAGTAAGCTTTAAGGAAATATCATGTGTATGAATGTGTGTAGAGGTTTTGATTTTGTATTTCTGGTCTGTTAATGTCTGTTAATGTGACTATCGTGTCGTGCATGTTTATTGTTTGTTGTTGTCTGTTAATTTATGTTATGTTTTGTTTGATAAATAAAAAAATAAGATTAAAATGTATTGATGATGATATATTTGTCAGCAGATGATGATTTCGATACTCTCAGTGCATATGGCTGCTGCTGATGACACATTTCTGTCGCCTGTTTTCTCTCCAGTTTCCATCCATTCTGCTCGTCTGCCCTGAAAAGCAGCCACTCTGAATGGTAAATACATCAGCAGAGACCATCTCCTTTTGCTCTTTCAAGAACATTTACAGCGGGGAGGCAGAGTTCTGCTGGGGGGGGAGAGGGAGGAGGTGGTGGTGGTGGTGTAGGTGGGTGGGGCGGTGGGGTGGGGGTGGGGGGGCACAAAGACAATTTTCCGTCTTTGCCTCCCCTCCGCTCCATCACACAGCGCTGGTCATTGCATCGTGCCGGTCGCCTAGCAACCTGGCATCCCTGGTCCCCGCCGTCTCCAGGCAACGAGACCTGCGACCGTAATCAACCTGCCACCTCCCCTCCTCCCCTTCCCTCCCCTTCCCTCCCCTGTTCTGTTCTGTTCCTCTCCTCATCTCTGCTGCTTTTGCTCCCTCCTCCTCCTCCACCACCTCCTCCACCTCCTCCTCCTCTTCGTCGCGAATGCACTTATACGCTGGGACGCACTTGTGAATTCACCCGGGGGAAAAGAACAAGCACAGGTGGAAATTGGTATATTCACAGGCCGAAAAAAAGAAAAAGGAGATTAATAGACGCAGATGATTGTGAGCTCGCACAAAGAGTTGGAACAAAGCGACAGAGGCAGCAGAGAGAGATGCACAAGTACGCTCTGTTAATGTTTCCACACGTGGATGCACACACAGATGCGCACACACACACATGGGCGGGCAGGCACACAAAAGCAAAAGCGGAGAAACTCAACCTTCTCCCGAATCCACAGCCAGTCACTAAATCAATCAAACACAAAGAGACTGACAGCACAAACGCTTGTACAGTTCAATAATATTCAATCAATGATCCAGTCCTCAGTGTCAGAGCAGCTTCCCAGCGTTGTCTCCTCCGTCTCCTACAGGGTTCACTAGTCTGTCCGATATCAAGACGAAGGCTGACAGCTCTCGAAGCTGACATTCAGCCCTTTTTGTCAGACAGCCAACAAAAAAATCCCTCAAAGTGGAGAAACTGAATATCAAAGAGTAAATTTCTAACAACACTCAAGTTGACTCTCAATTGTTTTGTCTCTTCTGACTGTTAAATATTCATGTCAAGTGTTGTTTGACTCGACTCAGTGGAGCAGAAGGGGGGAAAGAACTGAATCACGGGCAGATTTATATGTGTGTGTGTGTGTGCGCGCGCGGGTACAGATAGGGTCCATGTCCTACTTTTTTTTTTTTAAACTTTTTTTTAAATTCGGACACGCTTTAACTCCACCAGAGTCCAGCTAGTGAAGTCACTAATCATGGATTTCGGACAAAACCCATTGACTTTTACTCTTCTATTATGCTGCAAAAAGTTATTTAAAAGATCAAACTCTTGGCTATTAAACCAACCTCCTAGTAATTTAATTTTTTATTAAATGTAGACGTCAGCTCTGTCAGATGGAAAATCTGATGGAGACAACATCTTATGAAGTTGGCACAATGTTAGATTTTCTCAATCACAGCATAGTCATAGTGAGTAGCCATTTTATTTTTTTAAAGTTGCAAAGACTTCTCTTAATTCTGATCAAAATGCACATTTTAAACCATAATTCTTATTTAGCTTTGATTTACAAGGGCTACAGAGTTGATGTGTTATAGTTGAGACACGTCTGATAGCAATATTATTTGATTACACTGCTGAAAAATAAAAATCTTACCAGTGTTTCAGCAGTGTTTGCATCTTTTTCAAAGCAGGAAATGAGAGAAGGGAGCTCAGGGTTTGGCTAACCAAGTTGACAGAAGTCTGGGACAACTCCAGGTCCAACATTTTCATTAAAAAAATAATAAAACAAAGATGATTATAATAGCAAATTGCATACCTATTCTATCAGTAGGTATTGTTAGTTTTAGATTTTTAATGCTTTTTAACTGTTTGAAGTTGTGAATTATTGTCTGGAATCAAATGAAATCAAAGTGTTAGTATTAGGATACTATCTGTCCTGATTATAAAGAATAGATGTAGTTCAAAGAGCCTAATGAGTTTTGTGACAACAGTCTCTTCCCACTTTTTCTGTTTGCCTGCCATGTGCACACACAAACTCCCCTGCCCCCCCAAAAACACACTATTTCTCAGTAACAGATGTCTGTATTTAAGCTGATAAACACACTGCCTCAATGCACCTCCAACCCCCTCCACCCGTACTGCCACCCACTGTTCATTATATCAAACTTTCATTCATCTCTTCCTCCCCTCCCCCCACCCTCCCCTCCTTCATTTATCCAATTTCTCTCCAGTTCACACCCATTTACCACCTCTGTAAATCCAATCTGCATTCATCATTACAGTCGCCCCTGAGTGACGCACAGAGGACAGGCCCTTTTTTTATTGTTGTCGTCAGTCCGGGCCGCCTGTCCTGCATCGTCCCTGTCGTGCATTGATATGCATGCATATGCAAATGAGTCGACGCATGAATGCACACTTAGGCTCCAGATAGATTCATCAAGTGAACACGTTCACTCTGTGGTGCGCTAATTGCTATCATCATCATCATTCCTGCGACTCTCTGACATCAAGACATGGCTACATATGGAGGTTCTGCTTTATCTGCTTACTGTCAGATACTCAAAGTATCTCACATGCTCATGTTGAGCATGTTTTAGGCCTCAGTGAACCAAATCTGACCGTCCACTTTGTGCTTTTGTCATATTTCTTGGCTTGTTGCACATTAAGACATGGCTGCACAAACAAAGATTAATTCGAGCTAAGATTAGTTCAATCAGACTTTAGCCAAACTAGGTTTAAAATGAGTAAACCCAGATTCTGTTGCACGATTAAAATCTAATCTCAGTTTAGTAAATCCAAGTTTAGTTATGTGTAAAGAAAATTACATTCCTGTATTGCTTAACAGAACATTGCATTGTTTGATATCTGGCTAAAAAGTTAACAAAACATTACATTGTATGCTAACTAGCTAAAAAGTTGTTGTCTTTTTAAGTTTTATTGTTTGCTGGATAGCTAAAGAAGAAATAACAAGCTGTATTGTTTGCAGGGTAGCTGAAAAGTTAACAAAACAGCTAGCTAAAAAAAGTGTTATTACTTGCTAGCTAGCTACAAACCAAAACAAAAAGTTATGTTGATTTATGGTTGCTAAGTAAGGGGAAAAAGTATTGTTTGCTGAGTAGCTAAAAAGATGACAAAATGTTAGATTGTTCACTGGCTAGCAAAAAACAAAAGATTTTATTGTTTACTAGCTAACTAAAATAAAAAGTCCTCACATTGTTAGCTGGGTGGCTAAAAAACATATTATTTTCTGGGTGGCTAACAAGTTAATAAAACATTACATTGTTTGCTAACTAGCTAAAAAGTAAAGGGAAAAACATTTTATTGCTTGCTAGCTATCTAAAAACAAACAAACAAACAAAAAATGTTGTATTGCATGCTAGCTAGCTAAAAATGTTACATTGTTTGCTATCAAGCTAAAAAAAAAAGTCAGTTAGCCTAGTTTAGCCTACTCATGATGGCTCAAAAGAGGATTATTTTGCTCAAGCCATCTCAAGGCAGCCATGTTTAAAAGTTAAACCCTCACAAGTGTGAGTATAAAGTAAATGTTGGATCAGTTTAAATTGGAGCTTTGACACCGGTAGAGTTTTGGTGCAACAGAATTAATTCAATTTAGGTTTGGAGTAAAAACTAAAGAGCTTTAAACAGAAGGTTAAGTTGAATCTAAAGCTAGTTTTAAAGTTTGGTGCAACATAATTTAAAGTGAACTATGATTTAATCAGGATTACAAATTAGTCCTTGTTGGTGCAAGCCAGTCAAAATGTCAGCTTACCTTTTAACTTTGGCTACTTACTATGAGAGACTAAAATGCAACGTCTACCGTGCTAACAGGTATATAAGAGACTGGTAACATCATGCTGCAATTGTTCAAGGCCCATGTGTTCCTAGAGCAGAACGTTTGCATAGACATTAAGGGAACAACATTGTGCCACTACAACTTCCTTTCTCATATCCTGCGTAAAAAGCCTGGGCTATATTTAGCATATGCATTTATTTCAGACTATTGATAAAACCCCTCTGTCTGCTCCGTCTGAGTCCTTATGGCTGAGTAAATGTCAGGCTTAGTCAGATGTTCCACTCAAAGAGGGCTCTTTCCTCTCGTATGGGCAGCTTAAACACAGAAGGCCTTACAGCTCAGATTTTACTCTAACACACACACACGCGCACACACACACACAGCAGATAGTGAATGAAGAAACCTGAGAGGAGCGTATAACAAAATCCACAACTTCCTTCCTTCCTTCCATCCATCCATCCATCCATCCATCCATCTCTCTCTCTATCCTTCTCTCTACGGAAACATATGCACACAAAAGCAAACAGACATTTACACACACACACACAAAAGCACACACACCCTTCATTAAACCGTGTTAGTGCGAACACCTGCCCTCCCTTCCCCCCGCTGCACATGCAAATATACACCAAACACATACACACACTTTCTCACTTGGGCACAATCACATTATTAAATACTTATTGCCTTTAAAATTAACGGTGAGACGTTGGTGCAAATATTAATTCAAGTAAGCGAGTGTTGATGAAGAGGATCAATATATTATGTGTCTACTGAAGCAGATATCTGCTTCAAGGCTGCAACTGACAAATCTTTTCCTTATTGATAAAACGTAGAATTCATCAACGTTTTGGGAAATCTGCTGTCTTGCAGAAGGTTAACTGAGAAGATTGACACCACTCTTAGGTCTGTACACTAAATATGATGCTACATCAGCAGCCTGTTAGCTTAGCATAAAGACAGGGTAAACAGGGTGAAACAGCTAGCCTTAAACAAAAATGATATAAGATGTTAATTAGTGAGCTTTAGAGATGATTTTATTATAATTAGACAGAGCTAGGCTAGCTGTTTCACCTACTGTTTCCAGTCTTTTTGTTAAGTTAGCTAGCCAGTTTAATTGTTTGCAAGCTAAACAAAACAAAACATTTTGAACATAGTTGCTGATTCATTTTTGATTGATTAGTTCAGATAATTTCAGCTCTAATGGCCTTTAACAGCAAACAACAGCATGATTCGATCATTCGGCTCAGTCAACAGTTATTTTTGTGGAAATATAAGTCCGGTTTTCAATGTTGCTGTGTAAAAATCGCTTCCTTTAATGTGGCACAACAGGGCGTTATTGTCTCTGCGAGCCTCAGAACAGCTGACTTGGCCAGACAAACAGGCCTGAGATAAAGAGATAAGAACAGAGGGCACAAGAGCACAAGATGTCCAAGCAGGATTGAACGAGAGTGCAGCTCAGGAGTGAGTCTTTTCTCCTTCACAACCTCCATTTCCACAGTTCCTCTCAGAGTGAATGTGGTTTTATTGCTCCTGCCTATTCTTTAAAAAAAAAAATTGAAAAAAAAAGAAAAAACTCCATCCACCATTCTTTCACTTTCTTTCCTCGCTTTTGGCTGAATGTGCTTTTGACACTCTTCCTCCCCCAGCTCACTTTAGAGACGGACTCTCTCACCTGAAATTAAACACAAGGCCAGGTGCCACTCTGAAACAACCATCTGTTCGCCCCTGCCTGACTTCTTTCTTTCTCTAGTTCTTTCTCTTTCTTCTTTTCCATTGTTAGCGAGGAGGAAAAAAAAATCGCTAAAATAACAAGGAGCGGGGGGAGAAAAAAAGCCTTAAGACCGACTCGAAGAGGAGAAACGCTAAAAAAGAAGCAGCACTGAGTGTTAATGACATCCTTCAGCTTTCTCCACATTCAGGTGTGCTTTCACTCGAGCTTTCTCCCCTCAGTCCTATAATTGCTTTCATGTTATTTCTTTTGTATCGCCATGGCCATGAGATGCCAAAGTTAATTATTCTTTGGCAGTGCAGGTGCAATTAGATGACAATTACACCACAGCTGGTAGCAGGGGTGGGAAGCTGTTCTTGTCCGTGTGGGTGTGTGTGGAGCTAATAAGATGGTTTTCGTCTTTTTTTCCCTTCCTTTGGTAACGGATTGGGGGGGGGAGGGGGTTGAGGGTTTAGCTTGTTCCACACGGCTTAGAGGTAAGAGGTTGTGAGGAGGAGGAGGAGGAGAGCCGCTGGGGTAGAAACACAGAGGGGGAGAGGGCTTTAGCCATGGGGCATTGGGCCCTGCTGATCCCCTACGAGAGGTCAGGAAGGTCACGCTACTGTCACGCTAACAATGGGATTTCTTTTGTTGCCACCTTAATACCAGCCTGGTCCTGCAAACTGTCCCCATGTCCCCCAACAACCCCCTGCCTGCCTTTACAACAATGTTCTGGTCTTGTAATAATCAATACGTGGAGGTTCAACGAGTTTCATAATCGCATAATCTGTTATTCATCGAGGAAAATTTCCAAATATTTGCTAGCTCAGGCTTCACAAAATGTGAGGTTTGGTGCTTGTTTTTGCTTTAGGGCTCCAACTAATGATTGTTTTCATTAATCACTTAATGTTTTTATCTATAAAATGCACAAAAAATGTGAAAAATGCCCACCAGTATGCCATCAAAGATATTCAGCTCACTATTACATAAGACAAAAAGCAGCAGCAAATCCTCCCATTTTGTGACGCCGGAAACGCAGAATGGTTTGTATTTTTGCTTGAAAAATTACTATACCAACAATTAATCAAATTGTTTTAGTTTTCTGTCAATCGACTACTTGATAAATACTTAGATATTTCAGGCAAAAATGCCAAAAGGCTTCTGAAAATGTGAGGGTTGGTTGTTTCGTCCTAGTAAGGGCTTCAACCAATGATTATTTTTGTTAACTGTACAAATGTACAAAAAAGTGAATAATTGTGATTTTCAGAAGTTCAAGGTGATGTCATCAGACATCTTGTTTTTTGTTTTTTTCTCTAAAACCAAGCAGAAAATTCTCACATTTTTTACGCTGAAACCAAAATAAAACTCGCCAAACTTACTTAAATGATCAACAATCAGTATCTTTTTATGATCTTCTTTCCATTGACTTGGGTTGATTAAATGTTAAATTTTTTTTGATTTTGCTCGATTTAGGGCTTCAACTATTATTTTCACTGTGTTGCCTAAAAAAATGTCCAAAAATCACAATTCATCGAGTCCAAAATGACGTCACGAGACATCTCGTTTTGTCCTAAAAAACAGCTTACAACTCAAAGATATTCAGTTTAGTGTCACATGAGATGAAGAAAAGCAGCAAACTGTCACATTTGAAAAGGTTGAACTAGAGAATATTGAAAAACTGAAAAATTACTCCAATTATTTAACTAATCTTAATCTTCTTTCCACCGACTGCTTGATTAATCCACCAATCTTTTAATATTTTTGGCAAAAATGCCAAAAATCCACTGGGTCCAGCGTCTCTGGTATGGATATTAGCTGGTTTTAGGACTTTAGCTAACTATTATTCTCTATAAAATGTCCAAAAATAGTGAATAATGCACATCGTCATTCCCAGAAGTCCAAGATAATTCAGTTTATTATCAAATGAGACAAAGACAAGCAGCAAAATCCTCATTTTTGAAAAGCTAAAATCAGAGAATGTTGAAAAATTAAAAAATTACTCAAACAATTAATTGAAAATAGTTTTGCAACTGCTCAATTAATTGACACTGAATCAGTTAATATTTTTTTTAGCAAAAATAACAAAACAAATCACTGGTCACAGTTTTTATATTAGCTGGTTTTCTTAGTCCTCAAAGATAGTTAATTGAATATCTTTAGTTTTTTTTTTTTTAACTACATCATCATCATGGATGAATTTCTTTTTTGATGTGTTTTTGCTTTTTCCACTAACTAGACTGAGACTAAAAAAATGTAACTACTAAACTAAACTACAGTATGATGATGAGTTGTCATTTGGCAGGGGCCCAAAAAAAAAAAAAGAAGTGAATGATGTAGATTTCAACAAAAATAACCAAAAGGAAACAGAGGTAAAGCCTTGTTAGTAAAAGAGGAAGCAGCAGCAAGTCTGGGAGCACACTCTGTCTCAGTAATTCCTTGCCTTGTCGCCTTGTCTCTCATATAGTCGGTTATTATAGAGACGCGGCTGTCATGTCATATTTAGCTCTGGAAATGTCATTTGGCAGCACACCTGCTGCCTGGCTATGCTAATAAAGCTAGGTTTAACTTTGATTAGGATTCAGAGGGAGAGATGGATGGAAAGAGAGGAGAGGAAGGGGGGGGGGG
>JAJHUR010105786.1:0-24878 GCA_027495735.1 Lutjanus campechanus
TATGCAAATAGCTACATCATTTCCACTTGCAAAGACCAGATGCTTTATTATTGGGACCCAGCTGATACTGGATTTTTGGGGCTGATCTCCACAATAATTTTAGGGGGTGAAAAAAATTCCAATATTGATATATTGGCCAATAAGACAATGGTCCCTCAAATGTGGTTATCAAACGCTTGTGACAAAAATAAGTAATGAAAGCAGGATATTTTACAGTTTGTTTTGCAAAATGACATCAGGTCAATGAAACAGTAAACCTTAACTGTTATTTTTAATAATTATAAATAACTATGAATAAATAAAAAAACACACAAATACAAAAATAAATGTATTTATAGCCAAATATACTTAAAATGCTGCCTACAAAACTAAAAAAAAAAGCCTAAAAACTGCCAAAAAAGGTTTTCATATCATTACATATCAGACATGTACGCCAATACCGATATAGACCGATACAGCTGTGCTTGGCCAATATTGCATCACCAATATAAGTGTCTATCCGTCCCAGCAGTAGTAGCCAAAACACTGGGACAAAATGACACACGTTTTTTTTGCACAAAGGAAGTAACAATTTAATGTGCAACATTTGCCAAATTTACAAGAAGACACAAATGATGAAATGAAATGATTTGAAGTTTCTCTGCATTCAGTGAAATTGTAGAATTTCTCCAGGGAATCTTGGGTTACTAGTGTGTTCACGGTGCGTTAGGTAAGAGAGACCAAACGGCTAATTTGCATTACAGTGAACCAAATGTTGTAACTACAGGACGTCAGTTTATGAGGCGTCCCTCCCTTGCATGTCTCCCAGGACACATTCTTGCACACACTCCTGAAAGAATGAGGTCTGAGTGATCAGATCTCAGTCTTGTCTTTGGTGCATTCATACCTTTACTTAAAGCTGTCCACTCGGATCATCCAAGACGAATGTTGGTACCAGGAGTAAACAGGGCCTCAAAATCAACCCCAGAGGCGCAAAAAGCGTCTTTTTCTCAGCGTCTTGACTCTGCAATGAGGCATGTCGGTGAAAAGATGTAAATTTAAATTATATTATGTCTTTCTTTTCTTCCAGAGTTTTGAATTTAAGCTGTGCCATTGCTTTAGCACTTTATTGTAGCATCGATTAACGGACATCTGCATGTCTTATTGCAGACAGTGAGAAGAAAGACTTCTGTTGCCTTTAGAGTTGATTTTTTTTTTTTTTTGTTCACGTCCATCGGCCCACTAGGACTGTATTTGATATCTGTGGTGAGATGTGCATTTAAGTAGCTCAAAGTGAAACAATTGAGTAGATTTTTTTGTGAGGAAAAACAGCAGCTATCAAAGAAAATAAAGGGGAATCTGGTTCAGCCCCCCTGGACGTAGACAGTGAAGGTGTCGGCTTGTTGTTTCTAAAGGGAATGAAGTTTTTTCTTGCTGTTTACAGTTGCTAATAAGAGCAGATCTTTTCTCTTTCTTTCCCCTTGAAAAGAAAGTGTGATGCCTTCCTGATGATGAAATTATTTTGCATTTTCATCGATGAATCGTGTCCGGCGACAGATTTGATTTTTGTCTTGTTTTGATCAGAGACATTGTACATAGATGATAATGGTCTATAATATGGACGTTTTGTTTGTTTGTTTGTTTGTTTGTTTGTTTGTTGTCCTCACCGGTGAATTGCTCACACATTTGTTTTTATGATTATTTAAATGGTTGTCTGAGCTGATTATCTGTACGAATCTCTGTTCCGTGCGAAAAAAAAAAAGAGGTGGCCTTAAGTGTGAATGGACGGTCAACGAGGACGCGGGTCGAAAGTGAGATGTTAGTTTAGGTTGTGTTGAGGTCCCCCCCGCCCCCTCCCCCTCCCGCCAAAGCCATATTTCTACAGCCACCACTGGCACTAATGTATGGAAAGTTGGGAATTTGTTTTCCGCTTGCACGCTCTCTTACATTAAAGGCTCAGTTTTGGTATTCAGGTCCGTGATTGTGGACGTTGCTGCATCAAAAGTGAGATATTTATCTCGATAAAGCCAAGTTTTTTTGTAGTGCCGAAATCAGCCCTTTTTAGCCAAATGCATGTAAGAAAGAAGTGAAGCATAAATGTATGAAGAACGCAGGCAGTTGACTTACATTTAACATATTTTCTGCTTAATAATGAAAGTAGTGTTTTCACAAACGATGTCAGTAGTGATGAGATACAGGGCAGAGGTATTTCAATTTAAAAAATGTTCACACTCCGACTGCAGTGTTCCCATGTAACAGGGATATGAGCCCACACAGTATAAACACGAGTATTTGGATGCCGTCCCACTTTCAGGCTCCTTTCTTTGAGTCTAGCCAAACAAGTTGTGTAGTTGGTGGTGTTTTTTTCTTTTCTTTTCTTTCTTTTTTGTTTACTGAATTAGTTTGCGGACTTGGTGAATTTACAAACTCACAAATAGCTGAAATTTTACACAGTGTAATTCTCCCGGTTTAGAGGTTAAACAAGTTAAAACAAATCTAAATCTAGTTCCTGTAACTTTCACCAAACACAGTGGACTCTGTGCTCTTTGATGTAATTTATGTTCTCTGTTGTGCACACCAGTTGAGAACATTAGCTGTTTTCTAAGGCTGCAACTAGCAATTATTTTCACTATTGATTAATCTGTTTATTATTATTTTTTTCGATTACAGTATAAAATGTTAGAAGGAAATTGAAAAGTTCCCCCACTCCAAGATAACGTCTGAACGTCAGTCCAAAACCCAAAGATAAAGAGAAAATCATCCAAGACTCAGTTTGGGGAAACTGATGGCACAGAATGTTTGACATTTGATCAATAACTTAAAGCTATAATATAGAACATTTCCACATTAAAATGTCTAAAAACTCTAGACATATGCCATATATTTTGTTGAGTTGTGTACGTATATTATCCCAAATGTTTCCAACAATTTTTTCAAGTTAACTGTGCATTTCCTGCTAACTGTTGCTAGCTAGTTGCTAGTTGCTATAACTTCAGAGAATGTGAGAGACCCCCTAGCAGCCGAATCTACATATTGTGCATTTAAACTGAGTTGGCAATTTATTTTGTGAGGATTAACAGATTTTCTAATAGTTTAGCAACTGAAATGGAGGTAGTGAAAAGAATCTTAACTGAAGGTCCTCTTTCTGACGTTTTTAACTGCTTCTGACAGCAGATTTGGCATCTGATTAGTTGTCAACTGAGAAGTCCGCTTGAGACAGTTGTCAATTTGCTTTTTGAGAACTAAACCACATCTGTCCGCTAAATAAAGGCTGTGAGATGAGGTTGAACACTCGGGGAAAATTGTAATAAGTTGGCCTCGCGTTAAAGAGTTTATTTTGTTAAACTATTCGGTTCAGGTTTGAGGAACTGCTGTCATTCAAGCTGAATGATATCAACATAATGTTAATCAGCAAAAGCTTTTGATTGGCACTTAATCGTTTTAAATTGATTATCAAGAAAAAAAAAATCCAAAATATTCTTTAGTTTCTTTACTTTGGACTGTAGGCTGTTGTTTGGTCAAAACAAGCAGTTTGAAAACATCCCCTTGGTCTCTTTTTCTAGAAATATCTGATTGATGATAGAAGTAATCAATAGATTAACTGACAATGAAAATAATTATTAGTTGCAGACCTACTACTGATACTTATTACGGGTATTATTCTCACATGGCCAAATAAACTGAAAGAAGAGACTGAACGTTCCACAGATTGATTGAACCACTTCAAATGAACGTTCAGTGAACGCACCACCTTAGGAGAGCACTTGTAGGTTTGTTTCTTTTCCTTTTTTCTTTTTTTTTTTTTCATATGTTGTATTGATTTGCAATCACAAATATAGTGCACTTACACAGATTATGAGTATTTATTACATTATGTACACTGATTACATGGTCCGCAGTATGTAAATGATGGTTGATGAACTTGTCTCAGTATTCAGTCCACAGAAACTAAAGTTATCAACAAAACAGGTGATGTCCTTGCTAAACTCTCTTATCAGTCATTAAAGAAGTTTCACCATTCAGGGTATTTCTAAGACTTTGTACGCAACATTTGTTAAAGAAGTTTTTGTAAGATGCCACCAAAAAAATCACGAAAGGATTAAAAAAAAACACATTGAGCTGGCGTTAGCATCAGAAACATCTGTATTTTATATGGAGGAGTTTAGGATGTGCCCTCATAATTAAGAAATAGAAAACATCATCGTGCTCCCTTTGCTGTGGGTTCTCAGCAGCTTGTTTTCCTGTTATTATCTCTCAGATCACGAACTGAAATGTAACTTTTCAGTAACACTTTTTGACATTTTTGAGTGAAACCGTTCAGAAGAATTGAAGGTTTTTATCCATATCTTGCTCTAAAATCTCACTTATTACGTAACCTGTTAATTTTTGAAAGTTTTTGTACGATAGCCATATCATTAAGTTACTGATCTAAAATTAAAGGTAGAAAAAAAAACTTCCTTTGAGAGAATAAAGACAGAGGTGATAGTACATAGTACACGGGGCAAGTTTCCAAAGAACAATTAAATCAGTGCAATTACACATGGGTCCAATGAAATGTTAAAAATCCATATTTATCATTGAAATTTCATTTCAGCAGCAATTTGTGGACCTTAGCCGTTCACTTTAGATTCCTGACCCTGTTAGGAGGAGGTTTGAACCGGGATTAAAAAGCATCTTCTTGTGTTTGGCACTTTGTACTCAACTAATCTCTGCCGAGGAGACGTAGCAGCTCTCCTCGTTGCAGAGAAGCAGATGGAACCGTTCAGTATGTGAAGTCCTTTTCCATCGTCGCATTAACGTCTGTTTCTGCTGTATTTAGCACCAAAGTTTGTGTGTGTGTGTGGCTCATCTGCATGGTACTGTACTGAACCTTCTCTTTCCTGTGAAGATAGGACTGGACGTTCTTGTGCTTTTTTTTTTTTTCCGTCTACGCTCGAGCAGAGAACCGCTTTTTGGGGTTAAACGAAACTAATTCAACCTATGAAATCAGACAAACAAGCTTGGAGAATATCGTGACCAAAAGAAGCACAAGAAATTTTCTGTGATGATTCGGTACTATGGGGGATCATTATTATGTTTCAGTTGGTGTAAGTTATGTTGTCTGATATGTTTTTCAGCTCTTTGCCTGTTTTCCTATTTAAAAAAAACATTGATGTAAAAAATATTGCATTATTTGAATAAATAAGATCCGCTGTTTATCAATGTTGTGGTTTAATCAGACACATAAATCAAAAAAAAGAAGACCTGACTTTGACTTAAAAGTCCAGTTGAATGACGAGACATGATTGGATTTGGGTGGAATGAATTGAACTTGTTCCTAATGACTTGAGACTTTTCTCAAGAGATATGACCTGAACTTGTATTGAAGGGTGATACTTTAATCCGACTTGCTTTGAAGGATTCGAGACTTAAGTTGGACTTATTTTGGACTACTTGAAAATTGACTTTGCCTGGAGTGACTTGAGACTAGACTTGGACTTGTCTCAAAGGACTTGAGACATGACTTGGATGCATCTCGAAGGACTTGAGACTTGATTTAGACTCTTCTGAAATGACTTGCAACTTCACTTGAGCCTGTTTCAAATAACTTTAGACTTGACTTTGACCTGTTTCAAAGGACCACAGACGTGACTGACTTGTCTCAAAAACATGAGACTTGGACATGTTTCAGAGTACTCATGACTCTTGCCTTGGACTCCTTTGGAAAGACTTGTGAGTTGACTTGGACTTGTCTGAGAGGACATGAGACTTGACACAAAATTTGCCTTCTCTTAAATGACAAGGAACTTGATTTGGGCTTGTCTTGAATTCCAAGAGACTTGAGTTTTGTCTTGAGACTTGTCCCTAATGACTTGAGACAACTTACCTTCAGAGGTATGACTTGGACTTGTCTTGAAGGATAATACTTGATCTGACTTGCTTTGAAGAACTTGAGACATAACTTTGACGACTTTGACGAGACTTTGACTTGGACCTGTCTTGAAGAACTTTAAATATGACTTGGATGCATCTTGAAGGACTCGAGAATTGATTTGGACTTTTCTGAAATTACCTGCAACTTCACTTGGATCTTTCTCAGATGACTTTAGACTTGACTTTGACCTGTTTCGAAGGTCCGCAGACTTGACTCGGACTCATCTTGAAGGACTTGAAACTTGGACATTCCTGAAAGTACACATGGCTTGTCTTGGACTCATCTGGAAGGACTTGAGATTTTCCTGGACTTGTTGAATGACACAAAACTTGACCTCTCTTGAATGACTTGACTTAAATGACTTAAGTTGGACCTAAGACTAGACTTGGACTTCTTTAGATTACTTTTTGAGCCTTAAATTTACTTTGACTTGTCCGGAATGACCCAACTTGCCCCAGAAGACTCAAAGACCAGAGCCAAGACCAGATCCCGGGAAGACAGCCAGCCAGTACGGACTGTACCTGCGACTTCAGTGAATTTGTCTTTACTGTGTTCATTAGAAGAGTCCATGTGAACAAACTCCGATGGGGAAATTCTCTGAAATCTCCCAGGTTCACCTGTTACGACCAGTTTGGTGGGTTTTCCAGAAATGGAGTTAATTTTTTGGTGGATGGTAAGTTAATATATTGCCTCATCTTTTCATCGTGCTTTCCCCACGTCATGTGACACGCTCGCTAGCTTGCCAAATTGTTAGCCCTGGTGTCTTCTAGCTCAACTATTCTCACCCATTGGACCTCAGAGCGCCATCTTGTGGGCCCAGGAGGCAGTGGTGCAGCCTAATTGTTTTGTCATGTGTTTTTTTCTCAGTTAATTGAAATGGTGGTCCTAGAAACAACCAGAAGTGGACCTTTAGTTACAAAAGGCTGAGTAACACTGCTCTGCATGGTTGTATCAAGAAGAAAACCCTGAATTTATGTAACTCTTGTGAGATTTGTACTTGTTTCTTCATTGTGCGCATTGAACAAACACAAAAAAAGAGTTTTATGATGCGACAAGGCTGTGGTTGAATATGGTCTTGCATTTATAAAATTTAAAAAACCCATTCAGTCGCTCACACGTCGATGGAACAGCCATCGAGGGCAGTTTGGGGTTCAGTATCTTGCCAAAGGCCACTTCGACATGTGGACTGGAAGAGCCAAGGATCGAACCCTAACCCCCTGGTCAAATGCCGAGACAAAACACACTCGGTTAAGGTGAGGGAAAGATCACAGTTTGGGTTCAAATGATTACTCTCACGAGATCTTAAACATCTCTGTGGTCTGGGCATCCCATCTCGGGAGTATCGTGTCCACGACTTCTCATGTCGTGACCACAAGCTCACGAGTTCCAGTTAAAGGCAGCAGGCATATGCTTCACATTATACACGTGTTGAGCTAATAAAGCAGTGATGGTTCCTCTAAAAGGAAAAGTCCCCCAGCTTTCTGAGGACTTAACCAACCGCTAAAAGTTTAAGAAATGCAAACCTGAACATGGCTTATTACACACTGATCACAAGCTACTTTCTACAGAGTAAAAGACAAAACTAATTTAAATGATTATATTGCATCTGTCAACGGACATTTTTTAAATGTGTGTTTAATAAGTGTTTATGTTTTGTTTATGTTTTTCTGGCAGATTTTTAACTAACCCTAACCCTAACCCTAACTGATTGACGGAGATGGTGTCTGTGTGCACATGTGCATGAGCTGCAGAAACAGGCTGCACACTCAGGCCCATGTGTCCATGTTGATGTATTTATGTTAATAAACCCATGTGCAGCCCACAGAGGCTTTCTGCCAGGTTAAAGAGGCACACGCTTGGTCTGACGTCTGAAAAATGTGATAGCAAACGTGTTTTAATGCTTCACCGCACCGCACGTAAAGCATCGACGTCTTTCTGGGGACCTTTGCTCCTGCTGGTCCTCTTAAAAACCCAAGGCACAGATGTCTCAGTGGTCAGTCTGCAGAGGGAGGATCAGCACACACAGTGGAAAGGCAACAGACACTGAGATTTAAATTTGTCAGTAGTTTTATTTTTTTGCAGTTGTTAGAAAAAAAACAACACCTCTACAACCATGACCACTTTTGACGACATCTTGGAAGAGGCCGGGAAGTTCGGCCGCTGTCAGAAGCGAATCTTCGCCCTGCTGTGTATGGTGTCCATGCCCTGGGCCGGTGTGTATGTTGGCATTGTGTTCCAGGGTTTCACCCCAGATCACTGGTGTCGGGACTCTGCAGTGGTGGAGAGGAGGCAGGCGTGCGGCTGGACCCTGGCGGACAGTCGCAGGCTGACGGTGCCGTTGGTCAACAGCTCCGGAGTTCTGCAGCAGAGCACCTGCGAGCAGTACGAGGTGGACTGGAACGCCACATCGCTCACCTGCGACACTCAGGAACTGGCCCTCAGCAGAATCCCCACAACTGGCTGCAAAGAGGGCTGGGAGTACGACTACGAGGGAAGACAGTCCTTTGTTACTGAGGTGAGCAACACAGGCAAAGAATAAAATACAATCTTGACAATTTGGGGGCTACTGAAACTTAAGAAGTCAGCAGTAAAATGCAATATGATGCAGCTTGGAAAAAAAGGCTGTTATTAAAGGGATAGTCTGCATTACCTACCGTAGATGATGGTCAGCACTCCTCTAGTTTGGAGAAGCAGCAGAAATACTGAAAGTTAAGCATAATATGCAACATTTTCTTAAATATAGACTCATACAAACATAGTATCTCATGTGGTGTTGTCTGTATCTACAGAGACTTTGCCTTCTGTCTATATTTCCTTATTCTCTCATTATTTTGCTGTGCTCGGGACGCTTTACCAATCCCAAAACGTCTGTATATGACGTCCTGGGAATGAGGCTCAATAATCAAATATCTTTCTGGTGCATTAAACACTTCATAATAATCATCATTAATAAACAGTTTGGGGGAAATTTCTCAAGAAGTATAATAAGCTATTATTTTTGTACCGATGTTGCTTGCGCTCCAAAGTTGAACTGCTGATCCAGTGAACTGTTAACACCCGGACAGTTTTTTTTTTTTTTGATGCTGTCCAGATGTTGGCTGTGGTGGAAACAAAGTCGACCTCTCTGAGTGTGGCCTTCAAATTAAATTAATCACCACAGATTCTCTCCTCTGGAGGAGAAAAACAAACTCAAAATAATGACAGTACTCGTGGAAAGCACGCCTCTCTCCATCTCTCTCATCGTTCATTTAGCTTTTTGGCGAGCAGCCGACGTGACGTGACCTGTCCTGACCCGCTGCACGTACATTTCATCATAAGATACTGTAGCTTACAGGTGAAAAAGTAACTTAGAGTTACTTCGATTAGTAATTGTAATGTAAATACTGTTTCTGTCGTCCCCTTACGCTACTTGTTACTGAAAAAAGGAATCATTTTACAGTAATACTGCCCAGAACTGTTAATAAATGGTTAATTGATACTTAATTCAACTTTAGGTTATAGTTTAGTGTAATAGTTATTTTACTGTTAGAAAACAGTCCAATAATGTTTGTATGTGCTTTATAAACCACTCATTAAGCAGTTGTAAAGCTTTATAAACATGTTAATAGAAGAACTACACAGTATTTATTAACCATTTACAAAGTATTATAAACATCAGTTGAGAGTTTATCCATCCAGATAATGTTTATAGCAGTAATAAATATGCAACATCCGGTTAAAACACAGGCACTAAACTATTTGGGTAGGTTTAGTAAAAGATCATGCTTTGGGTTGAAATAACTATGTCACAAACACACAACTTTATTATAGCAATCCAAATAATGTTTATAGATGGTTTACAAACTAATTATTAACCATAGGAAACAATGATATAATAATGTAAATTATAGCCTTACTGATAATTAGTAAACATAATTATCATTTTATTGTTTGTTATCAGTGGAATAACTATTAACTAAAGTTTAATTAACTATCAGTATACCAATTAAAGATGGTTATTCTAAAGTTTTACCCCATTTGGAGAAAGTTTTACCATCGTTTCTTTTTGAGGTTCAGAAAAAATATGAAAAGAGAAATGAATGTTATGATTCATTTGTTTCTGTGTTGCTCCAGTTTGACCTGGTGTGTCAAGATGCATGGCTGGTGGACATGTACCAGGCCACTCTCAACGTCGGCTTCCTGGTTGGAAGCATCGCCATTGGCTACCTGGCCGACAGGTAAGTCTGTGATTGATTGTATAGTCTGGTCTTATTGTTGGCGTGATGAGAGTACAGAGTCATACAGATGTATAGGTAAAAGAACGATAATATTTGATTAAACTGACTGTTGGCTGATGTTGTCTCTGTCTCCCTTGTGTCTTCTTCTGTCTTCAGGTTTGGGAGGAAAATGAGCTTCCTGATGTCCAACCTGCTGAACGGGATCGCGGGAATCCTGGTGGCCGTGGCTCCGAACTACGTGTCTTTACTGGTTTTCAGGACGCTCTACGGGTTCGGCGTGAAGGGAGGCTGGGTGGCCGGATACGTGCTGAGTAAGAACAACATTTCATCTCGCAGCTGCGGTTTAGAGAAACATTCCCCCTCTTTGTTCTGTCAACATCTGGAGCATTAATTGACACGTTGAACTTCTCTCTCAGTCACAGAGATCGTGGGGGTGGAGTTCAGACGCACAGTGGGAGTCATCTATCAGATGTTCTTCAGTGTCGGCATCCTCATCCTCCCTCTGCTCGCCTACTACATCACAGACTGGCGTTGGCTGCAGGTCGTCATCACCGTCCCCTACATCCTCTTCCTGTCCTACTACTGGTGAGAGACGCTGGTTATGCTTTTATTTTTATGCTTTGCTAAAGTATTTTTCTGTTGTGGTATTGCTACTTTTATTTAAATATTGAGATCTGAGTACTGTAACACTTTTTCTTTTTAAAACAAGACAAGACAATCTTTTATTACTCCTTTTTAGAGCAGCAAAAGTTATATAAACAAGTTATAAACAGGATACGAACAAGATAGAAAACGGTTGGACCCTGAAATATGTTAAAACCTTGTTTTATTGCAAAAATACATTTGCATCTGCATAAGAACCAATACATGTAAAGAATCCTTATTTCATTATCGACAAACTCACATTCTTTTAATCCTCTGTGGTTAATAACTAAAAAAAAAACAGTTGTATGTTTATATGCCTGCAAAGCTCTTAAGTTTGTTGTCGTTGCTTCATCAAAGTTTTGTATTTGCAGGTTTATCCCAGAATCTCCAAGATGGCTCCTCTCTCAGAACAGGAAGGCCAAAGCTGTGGAGATCACCGAGAACATGGCCAAAGAGAACAAGATGACTCTGTCCAAGAACATCGAGGTACAGCTGCTGGTTTGACGAGAAGTATTGGAAGTGTAATACATCTTTTTGTACGTTAGAAACATTACTCAAAGTGTATGTTTGATCCTGCAGACTCTGGCGGATGATAACGCAGACTCCAGCACTGCCTCCTTCATGGACCTGATCAGAACTCCAAAAATGAGAAAACACACTTTCATCCTCAGCTACAACTGGTGAGTATGGCTTCTGTTTTTTGTTGTTAGAAGTGATTATTTATATTTTACTTGGGTTGGGGTTTTCTTCAAACATGGAGTTTTGTAGCACACGTCCAACTCTTCCCCTCTCTCTCTCTCTCGTTCAGGTTCACCAGTGCTGTGGTCTACCAGGGTCTGATCATGAGGCTGGGAATTCTGGGAGGAAACGTCTACATCGACTTCCTCATCTCTGGCCTGGTGGAGTTCCCCGCCGCCTTCCTCATCCTCTTCACCATCGAACGCATCGGCCGACGCCTTCCCTTCGCCGCCGCCAACATCGTAGCTGGAGCCTCCTGCTTCATCACCGCCTTCATTCCTGACAGTAAGTCTGCAGATGTGGAACAAGCCACTCAGATGTCATCAATTATTATAATTTCTTGATTGTCTAAAACAAAAATTTTCATTGTGCGCTCCTCTCTGCCCTCGCCAGGCATGTTCTGGTTTAAGACAGTGGTGGCCTGCATCGGTCGGTTGGGTATCACTATGGCCTTTGAGATGGTGGTGTTTGTGAACACTGAGCTCTACCCAACGTTTGTCAGGTAAAATGTATAAACTGTACACACTCTTAGTTTGGGAGGGATGCACTTGCAATTTGCTGCTATCATGCAATGTTCATGCTAAAAGTTAGCAAGTTAAAATGCTAAATTTCTGCATCTTAAAATGCTAAAATGCTTAATGATAAATGTCAGTGTGTTAACAGCCAGATGTTGTTACCTCCAATGTTAGCGAGCTATTTTAGCTATTTGTACGACTCAGTATTTTAGCAAGCATACATCAGCATGTTAATGTTGGCATTTAGTTGAAAGAAAATAAGAGTACTGAGCTGAACTTTGCAAACTGAGATTTCCTGAAAAGGTCACTAAACGGTGTGCCCTGTCCAGTGGTTACACCTTCATGCCAACCTTTAAACTTTTTGCTGCACTACAATATGAAAGCTTTAAGTTTTAACTGTGAGCATGTGGGTTGGCATGACTTTCAGCTTGTTCAGTAACACAATAGAAACAATGAATGCATCTCTTGAGTGTCAGAGGAGCTACCTGAGACAGTGTGCGTGCAAGATTTACAAGGATTTCTTGGCAAAACATGGCAAAAATTGAATATATTTACTCATAAGTATGTTTTCCTTAGTGTATAACCACCTGAAAATAAGAATAGTGTTTTTGTTACCTTAGAATAAGCCATTTATATCTACAGAGGGGACAGGTCCTCTTCCCTTGAGGCCGCCATGTTGCACCATCATGTTTCTTCAGTAGTCCAGAACGGACAAACCAAACACTGGTTCTAGTTTTTAGCAGAGTTTCGTGGCCAGTGTAGGTTCTTCTACACGCTTGGAAGAGGAAGGTGAAGCGAGCAGTATTAAGCTGGTTGCAACCTAGAACCTCTGAAGTATAGAGAGAGAAATAAAGTATAAAAAGTAAACCAGTTGTTCTTCTCTCAACAGAAACCTTGGAGTGTCAGTGTGTTCGACTCTGTGTGACGTTGGAGGCATCGTAGCTCCATTCCTGCTCTACAGACTGGCCGTCATCTGGCTGGAGCTGCCGCTCATCATCTTTGGTGGGTTTGACATGAAACACATATTGACATAATTCAGTGTGATTTACACTTTCTAAGGATGTTATCATCTCCCACGTCCATCTCAAATAAACGCCCATAAATCTGCTTAACAGAGAAAAGATGCTTCAGAACTTGCCTGAGAATCATCACATTTTCTTCAGTATCAAAGTAATACAGTGATAGTGTTTTATAAATCCACGAGTGGACTGCAGCAAGGAACGGCTAGCAGCTAATTGGCATACTTTAAAAGGCACCAGTTGCCAAAATGTAAACAAAAACGAGCCAGAAAAGCACAGATGCCTAAAAAGATACCAGTTCTATTATTGACATGTTCCCAGATGAGCAGAAACATTTTTACTCACTTCGTTTTCACACAAAAGTCAAATATAACACTGGGCTAATTAAAAAAGCTAACATATTATTGAAGTTAAGAATATGTTGGACTATGTTTTTTAGGGTCTCTGGCTTTCGTGGCTGGTGGTTTGGTGCTGCTGCTTCCTGAGACCAGGGGTGTGCCGCTGCCCGACACCATCGACGACATCGAGTTCCCAGAAAAGTGAGTATTTGAATCCAGGCAGCAAATAAAGAAATAATAAGGTTCTTTATTTAGACACATTTTGACACAATCCATGCTGCGTATTTGTCTTTGTGTCTTTGTATTTAGCGTCTGTATATATTTGAGTGTGTATACACACGTTCTGGATGCAGTTTCTTACATATTATGTTGATGATGCCGTCATGTTTTTCTCAAAAATGTATATCACATTTAGACTGCAACCAAGGATTATTTTCATTGATTAATGTACAGATTATTTTCTTGATTAATTGTATTGTAATGTTACAAAATCCAAACATATTCAGTTTATGTTTGCCATGTTTGACAAAAAAAAAAAGCAGCAATTCTTCACATCTGAGCAGCTAGAACCAACATTTTTTCTTAAAAATGACTAAAATGATACTTTAATGTGCATCATGTCATTTTTTTTGTGTGTTTTCAGAGCAAAGGAGAAACTTGCACTGAGGAACCAGCAGACGACCAATCTGCTGCCCAACAATGACGTATCGACCAACAAAGAACCGGCGATGGTTTAATCTCATCCTGTGGCCAAAGTATTTATTTATGTTGTTTTAACAGTGTTGCTTGTGGATATATCAGGTGCCTCTTTTGATTTTTGTTTTTGACTGTGAAGACAGCTATGTCAAACGTCTCTTTGTTTGTCTGTAACTTTTATCACCTACAAGGAATTTAGTGATTAGATTAAACTGCTGTTATGTTTGTTTGTTAAGTTTGTGTTGGAATTTAAATATGTGTTTTGATTAAAATGGTCAGTTGAAGCGTGAACTCATGTGCCGTGAGTTATAATATTGTTATAAATATTATAGAATTATATTATTAAATTATTAAAGAGTTTTCTTTTAACACAACTTGGACTCCGAGTGTTTTTGTTAAAAATCCCTGGTTTAACACTACAGCAGACACTTTTCAAGCAATGTGTGTGTGTCTGTCTGTCTGTCTGTCTGTCCACAGCAAATCTCTCATACCGGTGCACCCAGCAGCCTAATATCTTTTTTGCACATTTATGACTGTATGCTCGAGGATCTCTGGTGGTTGCAGTGATTCACAATTTTCAAAAAAACCTTAAAAATCATATTTTATTGACTATTTTGTTCTTTTCAAAAACAAGGCTGATCTAGTCTGTTTGCAGACCACATTTTGGTCTTTGTCATGCCTCAAAAACTAACCTTGATAGAAAAGTTTTGTTTCATCTTAAACCGGAGCATCTGCAGATTAATTCCAGACCCAACATGTTATGATCGTCCGGCCTTTTTTCGTCCGTATTTCATCAAGGATTTTTGTAGGTTCTTTAAGCTGTTTCGCCTCTTCTTCAATTCTAACTGACCATTTTTGTTCACCTGGAACGACCATCCCTCTCCTGATAGGCTGGAATATTTCTGATTTGTACAAATCAAAATTTGGAAACCGCTGAGAGCCTCTGATTGGTTATGAATTAAAGACGAGCTTGTATGCCATTACACTCTTACCCACATGAAGGCGCTATTACACAAGGACAAGACATTATTCAAGTGAAAATCCAACCTGTACTTCACTTGAGCGAGCCTGTCAGGCTCTGAAACTCCTTCAATAACAAACCAGGTTACACAAACACTCTGATATGCACAGGTCAGGATGATCTGCTGCCTGTCTTATGTTCGTGTGCATGAATATTCTTACTTTCTCATCATCCACGCTGCATGTTTTACATCTTTGGACAATTATTGACTGACTGAAGCAAATTGTGAAGCTGTGTGTAAAAAAGAAGGGCACCAGCATTTGTTTTTTGTCCCACATTGACAAATCCATGATGACCTTATTACATCATGCTGTTACTTATATTTTTCTTTGGAAGCATGTCTTTAAAGGACAGAAACTCTCTGAATCAAATTGTTAAATGGTCTAATAGGCTGATTGGTGCATTACAGCTTAATCCAATATCCCCGCACACCAGAGAGTTACAGACAAAAAACAAGATTGATTTTGAATGACGGCTCTCATCCTTTGCCCAGTAAATTTCAGCTTCTTCCTTCCTTCTGGATGGAGGTTTATTGACCCCAGGTGTAGAACAAAGCAGCATAAAAATAGCTAATGTTAGCCAGCACGCTGCTGTTGACAGATAATAAAACTCACCTCCAGTGATGGCTGAAGAACAGACAAGCGTGTCTATGTACTGTGATTAAAATAAACGCATCTATATTATAAACTGATAGAACCTTCTTTACCACGTGCTGTTAAAAATGCAGGTGTAGTTATTGTAGAGGAAAATTGTGTTATGAGTTCAAATCCTTCAGCCGGCTGCGAGACTGGGGGGTTTGTGGCCGGGGCAGGGCCTTTCTGTGCATGTTGTCCTCGTGTCCGCGTGGGTTCTCTCCAGGTACTCCGGCTTCCTCCCACAGTCCAAAGACATGCAGCATAATAGCTGAATTGATAACTCTAAATTGTCCATAGGTGTGAATGTGAGCATGAGTGGTTGTTTGTGTCAGCCCTGCGATGAACTGGCGACCCCCGCGACCCTTCAAGGATAAGCAGTTACGGACAATGGATGAATGGATGGATGAAAATAAAAGTGGACCTAAGCAGCTCCCTTGTGGAACACTGCCAGATTTTTTTCTTCCTGAAAAACTGCCATTGAAAATCCCTCACTGTGTTCTGGCAACATTTCAGCCTAAATCTGTTTTATCATAAACAGGTAATACACCATAAGGATACCATATTTAGCAGACGTTATTCCTCTAATTGTTGTACCAAGCATATTAGGTACTTTTCTTTTGGAATTTCTGGGAAAATGTCTTTTCTTTAACCCACTGTTTAATTTGTAAGAATTTGAAAAAAAAAAATAAAAAATGTTTGTAGCTCGGTTTAATTTTTCAATTCAGTTGCTGGAAGTTGGCAAATGTATTATTAATCTATAAATCAGCACCTGTTTGGGGTTTCTTCTCGTGGTTTTTATCTTTATTGAAAAATTGCAGCTCCTGCGATTTTGGATGTGGCTGTGGAGGCCTTTTCATGCAGTGGTGCGCTGACCCTCGGATGACTGCTGCCCAGACGAAGAGGAGGAGTTCTGCCTGAGTTTTCGGTTTAAATAGAACAGGCCAGCGTACACGTGCTGGAGGAGCCGGGGCAGCCAGAGGCACATGTTGTGTAGTATGGTTTATGGTATTGTTTTCTGAGCAGTAGTGTCATAATAAAAGTATTGCATACATACAGTGCATGGGGGTAGCAAGACGGCTACAATGGCACTTGGCCATATTGTGATTTTGATAATATTTTTGATTGATTGTGCAGGTCACGATGCACTACTTACTTGTCCTCTGCAGCATCTCAAATTCACAACTTTAAACTGACTTAATGTTGTGTGATTACAGCATCTGTGATATTAAGTTCACTTGTTGTTTGTAGAAAAATGAGACGACCCTGATGCACTGCTGTTTACCACAGTGTTTTTTGTTATACTGCCACTAGGAGGCATACACTGCTGAGTTTTTCAAATGTTACACACAGGAACTTTAAGAGTCTTATTAAAAAACAAAAGATAACTTGTCTGTGTCCCAGTCACACAGCGATCGCACATGAATGTGTGTTGTTTTGTAACTCTGGTAGCACACTTCAAGCATACTAAGAGAATTTGTTTTGGCTCGAGCTCAGCTCAGGTCCATTCAATGATTACATAATTGCTCTGCCATTCTGTTGAACTCCATTAAACAGTAACATGCCTGCTGCAGATTTAATGTTTTTAACAGGCTTTTTGGACTTTAGCTCCAGATCAAACTGGTCAGTGAGGAGGAGTGGAAGTCTGTCAAAGTCTCCGAAGCAGACAACTGGGATTTGCAACTGATCTGAGGAGGAGTGGAAGTCTGTCAAAGTCTCCAAAGCAGACAACTGGGATTTGCAACTGATCTGTGTTGCGTTCAACACTGCTAAATTTAACTTGTTCTTGTAGTTCAAGCACAGAGGACTTGGATCGCAGCTGTGATGGCAACATTTGATGACCTCCTGGAAGAGGCTGGGAGTTTTGGCCGCTATCAGAAGCGAATCTTCGCCCTGCTCTGTCTGTTGTCAATACCTTTTTCAGGTGTGTACGTCGGTATCGTCTACCAGGGTTTCACCCCAGACCACTGGTGTCGGGACTCTGCGGTGGTGGAGAGGAGGCAGGCGTGCGGCTGGAGCCTGGCGGACAGTCGCAGGCTGACGGTGCCGTTTGTCAACAGTTCCAGAGTTCTGCAGCAGAGCAGCTGTGAGCAGTACGAGGTGGACTGGAACGCCACATCGCTCACCTGTGACACTCAGGAACTGAACCTGACTGATGTTCCAGTCACCACGTGTAAGGTGAGATCTCTGACAGTGATCCAAGTGGATGCTGTGGGATTATCTGGCTCTGCAGTAAAGCTGTGGTGTGTTTCCGTGGATGGTTTGGTCCTAATTTATGTTTCCTAGGATGAGAGTTCAGACAATGCAGATCATGATTACAGTTTTCTAGACCAAATGTGTCAGATTTAGGGGTATTTATTAGCAGAATATGACAGAAATGGAAAATAATATTGCAAGTATAATTCTTTCATGGGTGTATAATCACCTGAAAATAAAAATTGTTGTGTTTTTTGTTACTTTTGAATGAGCCACTTATATCTCTCCCATGGAGGCCACCATGTTTCTACTGTAGCCCAGAGTGGACAAACCAAAACACTGACTCTAGATACAGCCTTTCACATTTTGTGCAAGTTTTGCAGCCAATGTTGCCTCTCCTACACAATGGGCACAGGAATAATTTATATTTATTTATATTTATTATATATATTTTAGGAAATGCTTAGGGCTGCCCCCTGATAGTCGAGGAATCGAATCATTAGTTGGAAAACCAGTCGACTGAGATTCTTCCGGTTGATGATTTGTTTTGTTTATGGTATCATCTGCATAACAGTGAACGTTTAGGAAAGATATATGTACACATTTACAGATTTTTGTACAAAGGTCAATGCACTTGCAAATACAGATTTTCTTTTCTTCTTCTTCTCTTTTTTTTTCACATTTAAACAACTTTGATCACGCATACACAAAGTTGTCAAGAGTTTCGCTACAATAACAGCCCCGTAGGCTTTCAAGGTAGGATGTTTTCATAGGACCTTTCTGGATTCATGTTAAAGGTGGCATCTTTTATGTATGTTCTTGAGGTTTCTTTTTTTCATTTCTTTAAGAGTAATGTCTACTCCCGTGACCCTGAAGTTATGTAAAGATGTACTTGTTGCCATGTGGCACTTTCAAATGGCAAAATACTGTATTTGTTGGCCTTGTGAGAGGTACAAAACTCTCTGTCAGTGGTGTGCACAGATTCTCAGGGGCAAACAGCACATAAATCAATAGTTTACAGTTTACAGAGTTAAGGTTCTTTATATATATATATATATATTTATATATATATATATATAAATGAGTCACAGTAGCAAAGGAGTGTTAAGTACGATAAGAAGAGCTCCTTTCTATGCCTGATGTGTTTTGATGAGCAAATTTTAGTCCTTTTACCACCTGTATTAAATTAAATTGTTTGTTTCTGTCTGTAAGGATGGCTGGGAGTACGACTATGAGGGCAGGAAGTCATTTGTCACAGAGGTGAGAACAGAAATTTAATGCAATTGTGCTTCAATGCAGGATTGTTTATTCAGTTACTAAATAAATCACTAAACATTTCGTAACAAGTCTTCATTTGAGTCAAATTGTGCACATGTTGTTGGTCAAATCACAGTTCGGCATCTTCAAAATAACCATAAATAATTTCATATGTTACTGTAAAGACGTGTAACTTTTTTTCTACTTCCGGTCTCAGTTCAACCTGGTGTGTTCAGATGCATGGCTGGTGGACATGTACCAGTCCACCCTCAACGCGGGCTTCCTCATCGGCAGCTTTGCTTTTGGTTACTTTGCTGACAGGTGAGGCCTCGAATTGTTTTTGTAAACTTTTAGTCCTGAAAATTGGCCACAATTACACCTTCCTCACGAGCTGTGGTGGACAGAGTGCTGAAAATCTGTACTCATGTACTGTTGCACTCAGTTACAAGTAGAAGTACTGGTGCTAGTTTTTGTCTCAAAAACTACTCAGAGTATTAGTTACTTTTTATGCATTGATCTTCAATGTATTAGGAATAAGGGTTTGCAAATTTTGTGTATTTTCCTTAATTAATAGTTGTAAACGCTAACAATCAATTAATCCTTGATTAATCTTTTTTCTTTTTTGTCATTTTTTTTGTCATTTTAAGTTTAAGTTTTCTCATTCAACAAACGGCTCTGCCTGAAAAAACAATGTCAAATAAGGTGCACTTAGACATGACTGTTGATTAAATATTGATTAATACAGTTTTAATTGGTTAAGTTCTTATCAAAAATTAATTGATGATTAATAATTAATGATTACTGCTGCAGTGTTTTGTCTTGTCTTCCGTTCGTATGTCCTGGTTTTCATTGCCTTGTTTGTGATCAGATCATCTAATTGGCAACAAAAATGCAGATGAAACTTTTGGAAATTAATTCAAAATGTGCTCAACTATGATTTTGAAAGTAACTAATTATTACATAATGTAATGCATACTTAAGTACAAGTAAAAGTAAAAGTACAGACTTGAAAATCTACTCAAAAGTACAACTACCACAGAAAACTACTTGATTACAGTAACTCCAGTATTTGTAATGAGTTACTTCCACCTTTGCTCACGAGCAATAATAAAGGGGTTGTTCACATTTTTTTAAGTGGGCTACTCATCCAAAGCCAGTGTGTTACCTGCAGTAGATGGCGGTCGACATGCCTCCAATTTCGAGAAGCTGTAGGGATCAAAAGAAAAATGTATTTTAGCAACCGAAAAAAATCAATATAAGTTGAAGTGTATGCCGCATTTTGTCATTTTAAGTTTAAGTTTTCTCATTCAACAAACAGCTCTGCCTGAAAATGTACTTTTTCACTACTTTACCATGCCACTAAACAGCCTTTTTTCTGATGGAAAACTGTCATTATATAAGACAAATATATCTCTCTCGCTCAATCAGACTCCTTAAGGAAAAATAGTAAGTTTAACTTGCAGAATACAGGAGTTCTCTGGTCTATAATGCCTCAATTGGTTAGTTAGTTAGTGTTATTGTGTGGCTTCAGTGTGTCAAAGGTTATTTCAGATTCAGCAAAGTTATGCAGTGACACAAACAAATGCAAATGACTGAGGCAGCAGTGGACCAGCAACTCAATGTTCTGCGAGTTAAAATGACTGTTTTTCCTTAGGGAATATTTATATTGAGTGACACTTGGCTCATGTAACAGCCATTTGCCATCGGAAAAGGCTGTCTGATGTCAAGATAAAGTGGTAAAAATGTTCTGAATACAGTGTTCCAAATTAGTTAAATCAAGGGGTTTTACTTAAAGACATCTTTAAGTAACCTGGATTGTGTCAAAGAGGGAAACTGGACTGGTTCTAAAGAACAGAGAAACAGCCGGGAAGTGGGTTAGCTGAGCAAGAAGCAGTCTAGTAGTCAGCTGGTCCCTCGGCCAGACTTGCATTTCCCGCAACTGCTTTCCTGTGAATCATACCTCATCAGCATAGACTTCACTGACATGCTCTTTCTGTTTTGTATTAAAGCATCATACATTAGAGTTGTGAGCCGCTGTAATGATTGATGACTAATGTTCCCTGCAGGTTTGGCAGGAGGATGAGTTTCCTGATATCCAACGTACTGAATCTGATCGGAGGGATTGTTCTGGCTGTGGCTCCAAACTACATCGTCATCCTGGTGGTCAGGAGCATCTTCGGCTTCGGAGTGAAAGGAGGCTGGATGTCCGCATATGTGCTGCGTAATGACGACTTTCCATGTTTACTGAGAATGGTGATCAGCTATTACCAATGTTGGAATGTCATTAAGTACATTTACTCAAACACTGTGCTGTATAATTTTGAGGTACTTGTACTTGGATACTTGGGTATTTCCATTTTATGCCATCATATACTTACACTCAACTACATTACATTAGCTCCACCTTTACCAATATCAGTGATGCTTAGGCTACAATCTAATAATATAATAAAAATTTTTTTTTCGAAAATTAGCCATTTTGCACGATAAATACTTTTATTTTGGTAATTTAAGTATATTTTGAGTTTAATACATATGTACTTAAAGGGTAACTTTGGTATTTTTCAACCTAGACTCTATATTCTCATGTTTTTTGCATCTGAGTGACTAATAACGCAATGGTCTCATTCAATACACTGGTCCTGTATTGAGCGAGGCCGCTGCAGCCATCAGCCATGAAGCAGGGCTGCAATACAAAGAGTGAGATCCTTTCTGTTTCACCAGAAATGTCTGTTTTATTACTCTCACCAAACTCACCAGACTCCATTTACATAAACATTTTATCATTGTGAAACACTGACTTCAAAGGTGGCAGAAACAAAATAAAACAGACCAAAACCATCTTTGTTCATCTCAATCACCCACTCTGGTGGTTTGTTTGAAGTAAAACCAAGCCACCGTGTTACATGTGAAAATATCGGGACAGGAGTGAGAAGGAGTTTGGACATGAGAGAATCAGCTGGGAGAAATGGGGGTGTAGAGCCAGAATATTTTCACATCTAACGTGGTGAATAAGAGGTTTATTTCACCCAGAACAGAGCTGGTGATTGTTGGAGCAGTTAAAAGATACGCCAAGATGGTTTTGGTGAGTTATTTTGTTTCCATCAAGTTTAAATGATATGTTTTATGATGATAAAGTTATTGTTTTGGCAAGCACAATAGAGCTGTTTCTGGTTAAACAAAAAGGGATCTTACTTAAATAAAAAAGACTTTTTCTGTAGGGATCCTTTCTATAATGCTGTCAGACACAGACAGGAATAATAATCCGAGTCTGTCAGTGGCAAAACAAGCACTTTGCTGCCAATTTCATGACTCACGACTGCAGAGATCTTGCCTCAATACTGGACCAATTTCAAAGACTGTTGTCCCCATTAATCACTGAGCCATAAAAACATGGGAAATTATGGTCAGTGTTGAAAAATATCTGTTATGCTCTAAGTAAAACAGTCGAATAGTCAAAAAATGCTCCTGCTCCATTTCAAAACAATCTGTTAGTTGCCTAGCTTTAGCAATACATTAACCAAAGTCTAGTTGTGTAAAATAATGTAAAATAATAATAACGACAACAACAAATGTTGCGTTATTGTTTGACTTGTATTGGTGGAATTCTTGAATCCTATTAGTCCTTGAAAGAGGTCAGTTAAGTTTGTATATTTCTTTACGTCCCTTTTGCAGACGTCTACGTCCACTCAGTGATTGTTTTCTTTTTCTTTTTAGTGAACTGTGTTCCGTTTCCTGTCTTCTTGTCAGTGACAGAGATAGTTGGGGTGGAGTACAGACGGACGGTGGGCATACTGTACCAGATGTTCTTCAGTGTCGGCAACCTCCTCCTGCCTCTGATTGCCTACTTCATCACTGACTGGCGCTGGATGCAGGTCATCTTCACCGCACCCTACCTGTTCTTCATGTCCTATTACTGGTGAGAAACTTGATATTCTTCTTTATCATGTGTTTAGGAAAGATTTCCCTCTCGTCTTTAATGTCTGTACATTGTAGGACCACCATCTTTGGTTTTGCTGTAAGAGAACAGAAGATTCTGTTCTTTGTTAAACCACACAAACTAAAAAAGATTGGATTACTACTCGTTATTAAACTGGTTTTGTGGCCACACTTCAAATGGCTGTTTGTCCTCTACGCCAAGTACAATGTTGCACATCTGCCAGGGACTTTTGTCACATGTTGTTCCCCATCTCTTTCCCCACTCATCTCCTACCATCTCCTTATTGTTACCTATTAAATGAAAATACCCAACCATTAATGGATTTCTCGATGCTTTGTTTAGCATCAAGAAACACACAGACCAGGCTCAGTTTGTCCGTTACAAGCGGGTGTTTTTCTGAATAGTCGCTGAGATTTTTGTGTGTGTAAAATTGTTTGTGTCACAGGTTTATCCCAGAGTCTCCAAGGTGGCTCATCTCTCAGAAGAATCCTTCAAAAGCCTTAGAGATCACTGAGACCATGGCGAAGGAGAATAAGATGAAACTCTCCAAGAACTTTGATGTAAACTTATTCCGCAGTTTACTCATATAAATTTTCTTCAACCATATCACTGAAAGCAAACGACTACTTCATTTTTGTACTAAGAGCCTAACTTATCATGATCACTTGTTTCAGACGCTGACTGAAGATGAGGGTGACTCCCCCTCGGCCTCTTTGCTGGACCTGGTCAGAACTCCAAATATGAGAAAACACACTTTCATCCTCATGTTCAACTGGTGAGACTCGCCTGAAGTCACAGATTAGTAGGCTAAACAAACTCCTAAACGTTCTTGCTTCCACCTCTGCAGGTTCACCAGTGCTGTGGTTTATCAGGGCCTCATCATGCGGGTGGGAATTGCAGGAGGAAATATTTACGTCAACTTTCTCATCGCTGGCCTGGTGGAGTTTCCTGCTGTCTTCTTCATCCTCTTCACCATTGAACGCATTGGTCGACGCCTTCCCTTCGCCACCGCCAACATTGTAGCCGGAGCCTCCTGCTTGATCACTGCCTTCATTCCTGACAGTGAGAAGAACTTTTTATTCCCAGACTATGTTAGAGGATAATTAACCTAGTCCCACGCTTTCTCTGGTCCAACAACAGTTGAGCAAACATGCTACCTTGGTCAACTTTGCCATCTAGGGTCATATCTTAAGCTAGTTAATGTTAGCAAAACACAAAATTAATTAATTTGTTAAGTTAAGTTAATGTTGTCAAAATGCTAGCCTACTAGCTAGCTAATGATTGACGTAAATGAGCGACTACCTAGTTAGCTCAGGATTTGCTAACATTAGCTAACTTAACTTATGTGACTATATGTTGCTTTTACAGGTCCCCTGGAAACATCTTCAAAATTGGTTTTCTTTTAGAAATAGACAAGCCAAGCACATAGCATATCTTTGTACAGGAAAAACAGGAAAAGACAAAGTTGAATGATTTTCTTTGTGCCCCAGGTCTGTATTGGTTAAAGACGGTGGTGGCCTGTATCGGTCGGCTGGGGATCACCATGACCTTTGAGATGGTGGTGTTTGTCAACACTGAGCTCTACCCAACATTTGTGAGGTGAGGTCTGACTGATGAGCTTTACTTTCACATTCATCACACAGTAACCCTTAAATATGTGGTATCATTGCAAAATATAATGATTAATGGTTAATACAGGAACCTGGGCGTGTCAGTGTGTTCAACCCTGTGTGATGTTGGAGGTATTGTAGCTCCATTCCTGCTCTACAGA
>JAJHUR010105788.1:0-10216 GCA_027495735.1 Lutjanus campechanus
ATTTATATGACAGAAATGGATCTCAAAATATATCTTTTTAGTAATGAGGGAAGTACTAACAGTGGCTAGCACTCTTCTAAATGAACCCTACATGTGTCCGTCTTTCCTCTCCTATTTGCTTCATTTTCACTCCTGTATTAGAAGTCATTGTGGATCCACTTGAGTCAGACTGGGTCCAAATTATCATCTTAAAGGCTTATGATAATCCACTCTAAACTGACTGGATATGTACTTTTGTGCTATTTTTCCCATTTCATCCACATATTAAATAGGTTTCAGTTTTTTATATTAATCTGTGTTTGCACAGATGACAACTCTGTGCACGGAATTAACTCCTCTGACTTAACATTCATTCTTAGGACATCATAAATACCATAGTCACTCAAATGGTGGCTATTTGCCTCAACTGCAGAGGCTACCAGGCTTATCAGAGAAAAGCCCTTATTTAAAAGTCCTTCGGTTTGACATGATATGAGACTGTCTTAGATTTTTGTACATCATTATATTGTGATCTGACATCAGTGTTTCGTGGTTTTAAAGGCTCCATTACAGAACAGTGGTGTAATTTCCAGACTGTTCTATTATTTGCCTTTACCAGCATAGTCATTATATCCACGTTAATTATTTATCCAAAATCATCATCCCTATAATATTGCAATATCAATAAACATCTATATGAAGATATTTGGCCAAAAAAATTGCAATACCTGATTTGGTCCATTTTGCTCAGCCCTAGTATGAAGCCTTCTTTCTTTTGCATCTGCTCCTGTTTGCCCTGATATATTATTGTTTTCCGCATTATGTTGTTAACACAAGCCCAACCCTTCCTGTATCAGTTTCAAATTAAAAGCCCACTAACAAGGCTTTTTAAAAAATCAATTTCAGCGAATATTTCCTCAAGGTCCTCTAGCTCCCTGTTTTGTGTGTGCGCTAAACAAATCTGATGTTTCTACACAGCCCTGGCTCTGTAAAAGGGAGAGATGGGAGGGAAAATTGTCTGTGCCCGTGCACAGGACTGGGGGAAGGAGAGGCGGAGTGAAAGAGATGGTAAATCTTCTGAAGGAGCACTAAAGGAGGTTTTAAGTTCGAGTTCAAAAATATACTAGGGCTGCAACTAACAATTATTTTCATGGTTGATTAATCGGTCAATCATTTTCTCGATTAATCGATCAATAGTTGTTTGCCTACATAAAGTTCATTGTCTCCCAAAGCCCAAGTTCACAAATTTCTTCTTTTGCCCACAAGATATTCAGTTTACTGTCATAAAGAAATAAAGAGAGCAGAAAATATTTACATTTCAGAAGCTGAAATCAGAGGGCTTTTATAGTTTTTACAGGACAACTGAAGAAATGACAGGAAAGGGGGAGAGAGTGGGGGAATTACATACAGCCAAGGGCCATAGGCAGGAGTCGAACCTATGGTTGCTGCAGAGTGGTGCAGCCCCACCAGTTGGCAATTAATTGCAAAAATTAATAGATTAATTGTATTAAGTGATTAATTAATAGATTAATTGTTGCAGCTCTCCTATAAACAACCTTTCTCCAGAATAGTGCACCCCACCTTTAATGTGAAAAATTCTGTGACTTGCACTGTTCTCCTGTGGAACTTCAGATGTAGCTACTGCCATCTTGTGGCAACTGTTTGTACGCTCCTACAACATACAGTTAGGCTGAAGTATTGGCTCAATTTCACTGTCTCCACAAATGGAACAGAAGGGTTACAGCACTTTGCGGCATGTCATGTTACCTTGATGATGCCAAAACATGTTATGTACAATTTTGAGTTTGGGACTTTTTATTGGATGGTTTTTACTGTCTTCACAGCCAGGACACTTGAGCAGACAGCCTGATTTGAACATCATCCAGGTTCTTGTCTTATAGAGTAGATGAGAGGTAATGGTCAAGTTATCAATTTACCTGTATTTCTCAAAATACCATCACACACTCCGCATATATAAACTGTCATATGTCATGTTTATTTTATTTTATTTTTAATGCTCCTGGGCTTCTCCTGGTAAGCCTGTTTAACATCACCACGCTGTGAACTGTGGGTAATTCCCTACCATCAGATCAGTCCTGTAACCTGTATCTTCTTCTTGTCTAATTATTAGTTAAAAGATACAGCCAGTACTGTTGTTGATTTAAGGATACTAGAAGACGAGGGTTGAACTGAATGAAAAATGCTGGGTATACAAATGAACTAAGGAACAGAGTATCTAGCTTGTAAGAACCTGTGACTGAAATGTCTTCAGTGTACAAGATGACATGTTTTGGTGTCTCACCATAGCCTTGAGCCATGTGCAGAGGGTGGGGGGCAGACGGGCCAGCAGCTCCATGGCGGTCTGCGTCTGGCTCTGGCTGTGGAGCAGTGAATAACTCAGCCTCTGGCCAGTCAGCACCAGCAGCTGTGAGCCCAGCACGTCCTTATCCTCCACCTCTAACATCACCTGGGTGAGAAGATGAAAAGTCAGAGAACAACATCTCACGTTTAGTTTCTGTCTCCCACCAAAATTTTTTCCTCCCTACCTCTTCAGCCCGGAGGTCCAGGCCCTGGTTGTAGAGCTCGCAGACAAGGTGCCGTCTCAAGATGTCGGGGTTGACCTGCAGCAGGGAGCCCAGCTCCAGACACAGCGAGGGCCACCAGTCAGCCTTGGGGCCACTAGAAGGTAAAGTGGGGGACCTGGTGCCAGAAGTTGAGCTGGAAGAATCATCTATAGCCTCTACCCAGCCGGTCAGCACCCGCAGGAGGAACTGAGACACAGAGGAGTGTTGAGACAACAAACCATTTGTTTCAATAGATTCATTTAAGGGACGGTTCACCCCAAAATCAGAAACACATTTTCCTCTAGCCTGTGGTGCTATTTATCCATCTAGATCTTTTGGGTGTGAGTTGCAGAGTTTTGGTGATATCAGCCATAGAGATTTCTGTCTTAGATTTAGAATATAGTGTGACTAAATGGCACTCAGCTTCTGGAGCTCAAAGCACCAAAAAATACATTTGAAAAATTCAAAACCAGTGTCTTTTCTGAAAATCATGACCCTGTTATTCAAGATAACTGTTGTGAGCAGTTTCATGTCAGAACTACTTTCTTTCTGCAGTAGAATCTACGAGAACTACTTCAGAATTGACTAGAACTACTTTCTTTTCTAGTAAAAATTTTGAGGTGAACCGTCGTTTGGGACCACCCCTCACCTCCTGTCGTAGTGAGACCAGACTCGGGTCCATGTCTCCACTGGGCATCAGCTGGATGGTTGTCAGATCTCTGAAGAAAGCATTCTTACCCTGGAAGAAGCACACACACACAAAGATATCGGTTGGTACAGTGTTTAGTGTTTATAATAACAACCGCTCTAAAAGAGAGAGTTGTTTGACATGTATGATTGATTCATATTTATTTCAAATTGGTCAGTCGGCATAAATATTTCCACCGGCGGCACTAAAGAACATTTGAAAATTTTAGGCAATTTTATTGAACATTCAATCAACATTTAATAGTCTAAATAAATGGGTAAAGCAAAGTTAGCTAGCACATTGGCTGAGAAAGGAGAGAATATCAAGGAAAATGTGTTTGACAAATATCTTGTGGTGAAAAAGAACAGCACTTCTATTAAGAATTATTTTGGATTCAGTAAAGATTACATTTAGGTAGATGTTATTTGCACCCAGGGTGGAATAACCAGTGTGGTTAAGTAAAGTTAGGTATTTTCAATTAATGCTCAGTCAACACTCAGTCTAAATAAATGGGTAAAGCTGAAACCAAGAAAGTTTTTAATAATTCAGTGTGAATAAATAAAATACATCAAACTACTTTTGAAACACCAAGTATAGCATCTGGCTTTTCACACTATCCTTTGCCCGGGGCTAAGAGTTGTCCTTGGGATAACTTAACTCCTTTTCACACACACACCACACACACTGTTGTTGAGTTAAGCTAAGCCCAGAGCTACATGATTCACGCTGCACTTCTTAGCCCTGAGTTCAATGTCTGTTGGAATAGCGACTACTGTTAAATTCTAAAATGACATGTGACTACAATAGCTTTTAGCACACTGACACCTTTGAGGGGCCATCCACACCGAGAAGAATAACTGCAATGACAGGAATGTGAACGTCCACACTTACAAATATGATGATAACAATCTGTAAACAGCATGTGCTGCACGCTCCAGCTTGTGACAGCAGCTTACAAGAGTGCATACTGATGACGTGTTACTGTTGTACATTGTGCAGAGAAACAAAAAGAAAACCAGGAGGACATGAGTTCATGATAGTCTTCAAAGATGGCAGGAGTGTGAGAGTTCAACACTTTGTTGCAAGAGTTGTCATCTTTTGAGGACTAATTTTATTCATACTTTTGCATCAGTCAAAATCTATTTGATGGCACCTTTGCAATTGTCAAAGAAAGAAGACATCAGTGAGGACAACATGACCTTCAGAGACCCAATCAGCACCAAAGACCATTTGGTACCATCCAGTAAAATTATGCTTTTATGTGTAGTTTACAGTGTAATATAACATTACATGTTTAATAAGTTGAATATCACATTAGCCAAACCGGGGTTATTGTATTAGACCATCTAAAAAGTGATTCCTTAATTCTATCAATTAGCTTAAATAAAAAAAAGGTACTTTCCAGTTAGAAAACTAGTAGTAAAAACACACTGAACATGAAATGTGGATAGATTCTGATTGGCTGTCAGTATTTCTATTGTTCATCAAATAGCTCTGTGAGTGATCCCAACGATATTGTTCACAGCATCACTACAACGGCTATGACAGTGGTGAACTCCGCCATCCACTTGAGTTAGAATGATTTTTAAAACAGTATGTATATAGTTATCGTTCTTGGTGTGGGCGCCCCTTTAGCCCCCTGTTTAGTCAATTTTCAGGGGATAACTCGCCAAACTCCTTGCTAACTGCTTTGGAGCAGAGCCTGGAAGCCTAAAGCTTAAGTCATGGTTAGCCCACTTTGGAATGTGCCTATGTGAAAGCTTTCTTAGCCTGGGGCAGTGCAGTGTAAAAAGCCCGTAGGACTGTGAACAGACAATGTGATCAAATAACCATTTATATAATAATCTGAGGACACTTCAGTTTGGAGGATGTAGACAGAACCTCATTCAGTCAACATGAGGATTTGTGTGTGTGTGTGTGTGTGTGTGTGTTTGAGTCTGTCTCTGTGTCTTCACCTTGCTGTCAAACAAGCTGAGTGGTTTGACCTTCAGACTGAAGGTCATGGCAGCATGTAGCAGGGAGGCCAACAGGCAGTGGTGTTGCACCAGGGGGTAGTGGACGCCTCTCTGGTCCAGGGCGAGTTCAGCTATAGACGCAGGACCCTCGGCCCCTGACCACACCTCCTCCACAGACAGCTCTGGAGCGGAAACCTCCTCCACCGCCGAGTCCGCCTGCGTGTAAAAGGAGGCCGAAGGGTTGTGTGCATGTAAAAACATGTGGCCAAGTCATATTAAAATCATAACTCAAAGTAAAGTTCACAGTCGAGTGTGGAATACAACACATGCACAGAATTTAAAGGGACAGTTGATACATATTTTTCCTCTGGCCTGTAGTCGTATTTATCCATACAAATTGTTTTGGACGGAGTTGCAGGGTTTTGGAGATATCAGCCATAGAGATGTCTGCCCTCTCTCGAATTTAATACAATTAGATGATACTCGGCTTGTGGTGCCCGAAACACCAAAAAATATATTTAAAAACCTCAACAGCGAAGTTTCTCTCCAGAAAACATGACACACTTAATCAAGATGATTCGAAGGCAGACATCTCTACGGTTGATATCTCCAAAACTACAACTCACACCAAAACCATCTAGAAGGATAAACAGTACTACAAGTAAGAGGGAAAACATGGTTTGATTTTAGTGCCGTCCCTTTAAAATCCCCCTCCAGTGCTGACTGATAAACTGTAGTTTTATCGTCACTGAGATATGAGAAAACGTGTGATAAACACATCAAAAAAAAAAAAAAAAAAAAAAAAAAAAAACACTGCCTGAAATGCAATTGCTAAAGAAATGTATTTTATTTACGCGCGCCATGCATTCACACTCTGCATGCAAACACCTGACCTATCAGATGGATAAACGGGCCTGCTTTCACACACAATCATAATCATATGCAGACCCAGCTAGCTGTCAGCTATCCTCACATTAATTAGTGTCAATTTGGTGGCGACTGCGAGGTTAGCTAACCATGGCTGAGGAAGGAGAGAAGAGTGAGGAAAATGTGGTTGATGAAAACCTTGTGGTGAAGAAGAACAGCTCTTCTGCTCTTTAGAGTTATTTTGAATTCAGGAGAGATTTTATTTATTGTCATCACAATACTGAACAATGTAACCACCTAAAACATTTTCAGAAACATATTTTAGTGACTGTTAGTTGTAATCCAAGAGAGAGATCACAACCAGGAGGGCATTATTTTCTGCTGAATGTGTGAGCCAAAACCAAGCATTCATGATCAGTACGTCACCCACCAGCTCCACACTCTTGTCAGTACTGCACATGCTCTGGTTGGAAAAACAAAACAAAAACAAAATGGCGACCACTGTAATGCTGAACTTGAGCCTTCAAATGATGCTCCTCAAACCAATTAATGATGTGACAGTGTTTCTGTCCACTAATATGTTGTAACCTGTTAGTTATTATTCATAACATGCAGCAACTTTCTAAGTAATGCTTATAACTGGTTATATCTTTGTGAGGCCACAAATATCTAAAGTGTTGCATAAACTTCTCTTAGTCACCAGAATTTGATTCCCCCACAGGGGTCCTGATGATGCAGGACGACAATCACCAAAACTGTCCACTTCATGAGTTACCTTCAGTCTATCCAATTTCATGTTTACTCCTCTTGGTTTGTTTGTAAAAAGTCAATGGAAACACAAACTAAAATACAACAATGTGTGATTTTTTCCCCTGGTTCAGACCAAATGAACTGGATTACAGGGGTCAAAGCAGCCTAAGAAAGCTAGTTAGCTGATAAATCAAATCAATACCAAGCGTTGCTGTTGTTAGTAGTGCTGATGATAATAGCCGTAGGTTTCATGGCTCCATGCTTTTCTCTGGACTCTTTTTACTTACATAGTAATTTATAAAAGACAAAGGGCACTGATTTTTAACCAATACTCCAGTCACCTCCATGAGGATCTGCAGCAGCTGGACACAGCAGCCCAGGAAAGACGTCACAGCTTTGTCTCCCATCCCAACATCCTGCAAAGAGTAACACATATCCTCTAAATATGCAGCTCAATACTTTAATTGCAATACTTCACATCTGAAATAATCTTAGGAACTGATAAAACTATTATATAAAAACTGGCATTATATATTTGAATCTGTGTTGAAGGGGAACACACTTACCCGTCGACATAAGCGATCTTTGGGTGCTTTCCCCACCTGGCAAAAGAAGTGTAAAACAGCTCATATATGGCATCGCAGACTGAACACTGCCTTCCCTCAGATACACAATCATACTGTCAGCGTGTGACTTACCTTCTCCATGAGGTAGGCTGCTGCTGACAAACGCTTGACAATGAATGTACTCCACATCATTGTAGAAATGCCTGTGAGGAAAATTCAGTGAATAAGTCAATAGCACACCAACAACTATTGCTTTAAGAAGGTACTGATTGGGGATGTATAGAATGCCTTTTTTTTACATTCAAAGCTTCTATCAAGTTTTTTGAATGAGGCTTTGAATGTCTGTCATCATATTTTATGACAGAGTCATCCTAAAAAATATCCCTGTGATTCTTTGGTTTAAATGAGTTACTGTTTTATTAAATCAACTCTTTCATCAGCATAAATGTAATTCATGGTGCTGTTAGACTGCTGCTAGACTGCTCTGTTAAAACAGGTACATGCCTACTTTTGTGTGGGGCCTGCAGGAGAGGAAACAGTGTTTGACCACAGTGAAATTGTTGTTTTTGAAAAGCTAAAAGCCAACAAATGTGAAATCAAAGCAGAATACTCTGTTAGATAAAAACATGTTGTGAATTTTGGAAATGATCACATCTTTTTTCAATAAATGTTGGAGTTACTGGAATAAATTACACCCTTTTCAACATTTAAATATCACTAAATCTTGAGAATTGGGACATTGGAACTGGAAAATATATTTTAAATGATCAATTATTATTATTACCCCGTGTAACAGGCCAACCTCCTAGTGATTACATTTTTTATTAAATGTAGAATTTCAACTCCATCAGATGGAAAATCTTGACGGAAATCTGAGACACAACTTTGAAGGGACGACATTTTCATTTTAAAAATCGATTTTAGAACAAACATGATTATAATTAGACATTTTTTACAGATGTTATCATTAGGTATTGTTAGTTTTACATTTTGAAGGCATATATGTCACATATGTAAATTCTTAAAGAATAATTTTTCACCAAAAAATTGGAGTTAGAGTGTTGGTAATAATTTTTTTTAGTTTTTGTTTTTTAGTAGAAAATGATTTGTCACAATTCTCAAGAATAAGTGAGATACAGCATTATTATATACAGTAGATTGGATATATTAATATAAAAATTAAAGAAATATTTGCAAGCATGTAAAAAAGCCACGGAGCCCCTCACCTAGTTGGATATGTGGACTGGAGACCAGCTTCAAATGTTCCACAGCCAAACATAAGTATCGACCCTCCTAAAAAAAAAAAAAGAAAGAAAGAACAAAAGTGATTCCTCATCCATATTCCTCGGATTTTTTTTTTCTTCTTGTGAAGCACTTTGGGCTGCATTTTTAATATGTATGAAAAGTGCTATATAAATAAAGTTTGATTGATTGATTGATTGATTGATTGATTTATGAAAACCTGCCTTTCCCTCCTCGGTGTTGTAGCAAGAAGTGACAAAATACACCAAATGAACAGGAGTGGGATACCAGCAGAGAGGGGTTCATAACTGACAACATTACATGACAGATGAGCAAAAACAGAATCCAGAAGTAACATGAAAAGTTTTTAAAAACTATAGTAAATATGCACCTCAGGGTCTTTGTTCCACTGCACTACATACTCCCAGCAGCAGTGAGCGAAGAGCAGGTCAGGTGAAAGGGAGTGTGGGAACCGCTGACATACTGCCACCAACAGCTCTGAAAAAACACAGTGGATAGTGTGGACTTGACATTATAAAGTGTCTCTATAGTGCGCACAACAGCAGTCACTGAAACAGTCAAGTATTGTTAAAGTTAAACTTATGAACAAGATTAACAGCTGAAGCTCTTTTAAGAGCCCATGTGTAATCCTAATTTATGCACCTCACAGACATCATTCCTGTAGCTACATTTTTTTTAAGTCCTGACCTGCTGTCCTCTCTGTGTCCTCTTGGCTCTTCTCCTCCTGCTCCTTATGTTCTTCTCCTGCCTTCTGCTCCACTTTGTCATCTGCCTCTCTGTCTTCTTTCTTTTGGAGAATTTCCTTCAGTCGCTCAGGGGCCAAGTTGTGCCTGAACACCCACTTGGAGACGCTGTCGGCGATGCCGCCTTCACAGACAGACATGGAAAAAACACAAAGGAATATATGAGAAACTCTCTTTCATGCAGTCACAACCAGAACCAGAACCAGAGTTAAAACAAAAACCCACGGTGACATTCAGCCATTATGGCCCCCATCTGTGGAACAGCCTCCCAGAGAACCTCAGGGCCGCAGAGACTGTTGATATTTTTAAAAGGAAGCTCAAGACTCACCTTTTTAATTTGGATTTTAACTGATTTCTTTTACTCTCTTATTTCTCTTATTTTCGGGTCTATATGTGGGGATGGGAGGGATGGGCTTTCACTCTTTATTGTTGTATGTTTTGTCATTTTATTCTGTTTTATCTTGTGAAGCACTTTGGGTTGCATTTTCCTATGTATGAAAAGTGCTATATAAATAAAGTTTGATTTGATTTGATTTGATTTGATTTGATTTGAGAATATGGATACTAAAGGTAAGAGGAAAGAAAAAAAAATCTAAACAAAACAAAAGAATAAAAAGAGTAGAAGAAGGAAGTGAAAGATTATATTCCTGAAGATATTATTCTTCGCAGCCTACCTGTGCCTCCCTCCAGCAGCATCTTGATGGAGCACTGTGCAGCAGCAGCCCCTGCTGATCCCTGAGAGGGAGGCACCAACAGCAGCGTCTGCAGCACCAACATGTCCTCCAGCTGGCGAACACACACCACCCACTGCTCCAGCTCCAGGGACACCGCCTCCCACTCT
>JAJHUR010105789.1:1547-24378 GCA_027495735.1 Lutjanus campechanus
TGTGTGTGTATGCGGTGCCCTCGCGACAAGACAGTGGGGTAATAAAGCAGACAGCCTCCCAGATTACAGCTCCCTCCTCTGACTCCGCTGCATCCACCTGCTTCATTACAGCTGAGGCCACAGCACACTAAAACCCTGCAACAGCCTCTCCGCTCTTTACTGCCTTCTGTCCACCTGAGCTCTCATCTGTTAGGATTAACACCCGATACAATACAGTACAGGAACAGAAAATAATTATACTGTTCATTATGCAAAAGGCCTCGGGATAGCTAAGACTACAGCCTCCTGGTTTATTACCACGTCTCCGTGCTTCTCTCATCACTTCTACAAAGTAGGAATATGATCCCTCTGCAAAAGGAGCTGCTCCTTTTGAATTTCACTGGCGTGTATCATTGCAGCTCGTAGAGTCCTGACCGCGCAGAACGTTTCTCTTGTGCCTCTGTGTCAGCCTCCTGCTGTCGGAATAAGAAATTGTAAAAGGGGAAAAAAATTAAATCGCCTTCAAGAAGAAAAACAGCAAACAGTGGGAGTCTGAGAAAAAGCTGCATAGAACACATTTCAGTATGGAGCTCATTCCGCCCTCTTTGTCTGTGCTGTCAGAGCCAGACCGTTTAAAAAATATATACCAGGTGCCCAGCTACGTGCTCACGCTGCGGTACACACATGTAATCGCAATTATGATGACAAGGATTTTCCAGCGGGCCATAGAGAAATTTGTCAAAATGATGACATGCATTGTTCTGTGTGCGAGCTATTAGGCTTATAATGGAGTGGTTACCTTGACGACCGTAAATCAAGCCAGGTAGAGCAACAGGATGAGGGTTATTAAGGCCAAAGAAAAAGTAGAATTGGTGTCATTTTCTAAAAAGGTTTGCTTTATTATCAGAGCGTGTCATGTGATGTCCTGCAAGGTGGTCTCAGGATCTGCTTTTCTACTGTACAGAAAGAACAAAAAACACAGTAGATTATAATTCAGTTCACTTTAACATGAACCTTGATTAAAAATCTATGTACGTTTTCATTAGTTTGTTATAAAATTGGCTGTAATCAAAGCTATTTGAATAGCAGGAAGTGTGGGTTATGTGTCAGGATAACAAGAGACTTTAGGCCCCTTTTAAATGATCTACTGTATAGTAGTCGAAAGCATGTGTGCCATCTGCACATGGCCTGGTACATTGATTTACATGGTGTGTTCAACAAGTTGGAGAATTGAACGATTTTCTCCTAAGGTAATGGATTGGCTTGTGCATGAACTCGGGGTATGCAGGAAAGATCCACATGCAAAGAAATTCAGCGTGGTAGTGACTTTGACAGCAATGTGGAGTGCAGGGACAGCTGGCTGCCTCCACTGTCTCCCAATCCTCTGTCCCATTTGACTGCATATGAGCAAATGCAATGATATAACTGAGGAGGTGTAGCACTGCTGCACATCGCAATGTGTGTAACAAGTAGAGTGTAAGTGTGTTGTGAACCTGCCTATGTAGGTGTATCTTACTATCTAAAGAATGCACCTTTAAATTGCAAAAAAAAAAAATTACTGCTCCATTGACTTTAGATCAGGCCAACGGCGCAACTGTTTTCTGTTACCTCCAGATAGCAATGTGCCAACAAAGCACTTTACCACACCTCATATTAAAGCCTCTGTACACCCACTCAGGTGTTTTCAGTTATTCTAGCTGATTAGACCTCTGCTCAGGTTGAAGGTGGGTCAGAGCTTTGATGGGAATTTATTCGATCACAAAACCTCATCTACCGATAAGAATGATAAATGTGTGATTTATCCCACTCTAACAGGTATAACAAAGCAAACAGGAGGCTCAGGAAGATGTCAATCAATTACAGGTCTGCACTCCCACACAGTCCTGAGCACAGGTCTAATCAGCCAGGTTAACTGAAAACACCTGTGTGGGTGTACAGAGGCTTTAAGACCAAGATACCATTTGTCACACAGATGGGCTCAAGTACATTTGCTACTTACACAATGTGGGCGCTGGGCCTGATAATGAAAGCTGCGTTGGTCAGAAACTAGCAAAGACGGTTGTGCCCCTCTGCACCACACTGTGCCGTGCTGCGCTTTACCACACTGTGTGCCAGATTCAGGTAGGGTCCTTAAAGTCAAAAGAGGTCTACCATAAGTCATCTCTGCTGGTACATCCAAAAGAAAGGGAACAGAAGTTTTATATATCAACATTGCAATCATGGAAAACACGATACTGAAACAGTGAGGACTCTGGACAGAAACACCAGGGGCAGATAGATCAGGAAAGATAGATCAGCTGTCTGGTGAACACCAGGTCAGACAATCGACTGCGGGGGGGAGTCAAGGTCATCAACCAGCAGACTGAGGATGGCTGTACAAAGATCAAGGAGGCTGAGACAATACTTGAACCAAGATAGGGGATACCATCATCTTCCTCTGTATGCCACTTTTATCACATGAAGGGATAAGTTCTTGCTTTAATCATTCCTCTGTCCCGACTGGCCATTAAAGGAAGAGGAAAGATGGAAGAGATGGGGGCAAAATCCATAGTCCTCATTCTTTGCCAGAATACATGGTGGAGCTTGGTGAAGCTAATACAAGACTTCTGAGTCAGTCTCTTTAGCTTCAGATAAACTTTGGAATACATTTTTTGCATGAAACAAAGACCGTGGATTCTCTCCTCTATTTCTTAGATTGCTTTTGACATTTCACCATGGCCCATGGCCACAAAAAGTAACTCTGTGGCCACCAACTATTCCATGTAGGCGGTCCCCCTGTGGCCTCAAAGTTTTATCCCCATGCGGTGAAACTTCGCCAACACGTTACAGTTCCACAAACGTCCAGATTTCTGTGCGCCTTTTAGTTCAACATTCCACCAAAACAGCAAATAGCTCATGCTGCACTTTAATGGCTGCTGAGGAACAGGTTTACTGAGCAAACTTGTGCTTTGGACACCAAATTTAGGGGCTTGGTGGCTCGTGGGACCAGTGCTTAAAAATATTAGCATCTATCCCCTGCATTGGAATCATGATTACAGAAAGCAAAACTGTTCCAGCATACATTTGGGCATGTGAGTGCTGCTTTAAGTCAGATTTTAAAAAATGTGGACCTATTCTTTCAGGTCCTGTGAGCAGCTGTATTTGCTGAATTATGATGAGAGCTCAAAAATCTAGTAAGTGGACCTTTGAGCCTCAGTTCTCTATCATATCCTTTTTGGTCATGCATCTGTGCAGAGGTATTTGAACTTTGTGCAGCTTATTTACTTCTAACTCCCTAGATTTCACTGGTAAACAGCATACATTTTATTCCACCAGTAACTTTGCAGATTAAGAGTTTTAAATAGTTATATTAATACAAATTAAGCTACCCAGTTGTGCTCTATATACAGTAGTTAAATTTAGCTCCACTTTGAAACATTAAAATGTTGCTTATACATTAATGCATCATTAATGCATCAATAATGTAATACTCCGAAAGGGGCTGTTCTTATAAATAAGCACATTAACTTTTGATATGTAACTGCATTATTCCTATGCTTGTGCTTTTAATGCAGGACTTTAGCTTGTGATGAAGTGTATTTTTTCATCGTGGCATTGCTTCTTTCACTCAAAAGATTTGAATATTTTTCCCCACCACTGGTCTTCTCACTGCATTTATTAACAAAATGAAAAGCAGAACTTCTGAAATGAGAACTGCATGTAGCACAATGCAGGGCCACTTCAGGCAAAAGCAATGAATCAGACCCAATCAGATAGTTCATGTGACATCTGTTATAACTTGGTTGAACAATGTCATCCGAAAGCTATGAAATATAAGTTTCTTTTTTTCTTCTTCTTCTAAATGCATTCATGCGCAGATCTAAAAGCTGCTTCATCTGCAAATCTTAATTATGAATACATGAACGTCAAATTAATGGATACAGTATCTTGGTATAAATGCTGTAATCAGCTGAGACAATAGAAGAGATGATTGGTACCCTCCATCTCATGACACAAGTATTTTTAGCATGTGTACACATTTCCCATAATTGCTGCTACTTTTCGCTGCAAAGACGATGTATTATGGAGCACAGAGGCCAGTAAAGGCTGCCATTCTCCTCGGCTGTGGTGTTTCTTTATTTATGGTAATTGTTTTTATGGCTCAAAATTAATGTGACACTGAATTATTGATGTTAGAATGTTCCACATGGCACCAGCAAGCTGGTGATGCCGGTCTCACCAGCCCCAGGAAGGAAACAACGTATAGATCAGACCTACGATAAACTGTACGTTTGCTCTTAAACTCTCCTCTGTGTGGATGGGGTGCACACAGTTCCCCTGTTTAAAATCCTGTATGTGAGTCTTTTATTGCTCCTTGCAGCAGGAGGGAGGGACATGAAGTGAATCTGCAGATCGGCATCACAACACAATACAATTCAACAGTTTAAAAATTTAAATGTGCTTTTAATAAATGCATGAGGGCTGCACCTGTGGCCACTTTGGAATTACAGTGAAGTAATATTTACAAGCCTCTCGGTGTACATCTTTTTGACTTCACGCTGGGTAAGGCTCAGACTAATGTAATTTTGATGAACGCAAACTGAATTAATGCATTTTACCCCCAATACATGTTCACACTTGAACTAAATGCTGTGTTTGTAGTTCGTCTTTAGTGGTCAAAACTAGAGCCCGACTGATTAGACTATAGCAACTTTATATTTTGTGATACTGTATGGATATTTGTCATACATGCAAAGATTCATGGCAGTGGTTCATTTTGTGTTGTGTGTAAACCCCCGACCACTAGATAGCAGTGTTGTTATCTATCTTCACAGCTCTGATTGTATTAAAAAAAGTAAACTTTTAACTTAAATTTTATGCATATTGGTGCGTGTTTTCTATACAATGATGGTTTTTTTTCGAAAAGTTAGAATAAAAGGATAGAAACAAATCTCAATATAATCATTATGCTTGTAACTTGACGTATCATATCGCCAGATTCTTGCCAAAACACGGCCCGATATTGACTGATATTGGCCTGCCACAGCTCTGTACACAGCTAACAGTTTGTATCAGTATCGGCGTATATGTTGTGTGATATCAAAACATAATGCAGATTGTTTTTATTTATTGTTTGTTTGTTTTATAGGCAGCATTCGATGTGTATTTGATCATTTTTCTCAGTTCAAGTTTAATAGATTTTGCAAAATGCTTTACATTATAGCCAGCAACATACAGTGCTATTGCTACGGCATTGCAGTGTACAATACCTTGTAAACAATGTACCAGTACATATATGTAGATAAATATACATATATGTTCATTTTTACTCCCTAATACTGGTATTGGCATTGGCCCCAGAAATCTGGTATTGGTATGGTTTTAGTTAAAACTGTATAGAAGCGCGCTGAATGCTGGGTGTTGATCAGTTCACAAAAATTATTTGAGTTTGAAGCTGACTTCTGATTTTAAAGAGCATTATTAGTTGCTGTCACATGACTCAGTGCAAGGTGGTCTCATGACCACTTGATGTGACACCCATACACACACACATACACACACTATGCAGCTGTCTGAGCAGTCATTTCCAGGGATATTAGAGGCCCTATAACACGGTGGGCCATTAACAGCAGAATAATATCACAAGTTGACCCTTGACATTCATAGCAGCTTATATCTCCTTGCTGATAGACGCAGGCTCTGCGTGTAGCACTCTGTACGGGAAATGAACCGACATGGAGGGAGAAGAGGGCAAAATCCCTCCATCTTAAGCCTCGCCGGAGCGAATAGCAGAGCGGCTTAGGGGAGATGGGGGTGCGGGGTGGGGAGGGAGAGGGACAGAAAAGCTTTGATACAAACTGGAGAGCGAGGGAGAGATGATGGGATAATGAGAATGGAGAGAGCAGATTTTTTTCCCCTCTTTTACAAGGTTGCAGTTACACCCCCTCTCCAATCTCAACACTGTCGCCCCAAACTCAGCGTGACGGCGTTGCATTCAACCAGATGACATCACCTGTTGATTTGGTAGCAGAGCCATGGTGATATATTACACCTCTCACTCTTTTCTTGCTCTTTTTTTTTATTCTGCCTGTGCACGCCACTCACCTCGTCTTTCATTCCTGTGCCATTACTCATCTTCTCCTTCTCGCTTTCGTCTGTTGCTTACCAGAATTCTCCCAGTTTTAGATGTATCTTTATGTGTGTTCCTGTGATTTCCCCGCATCTGTCGCACCCTCCACCTTTCTTAGGTTGTGTAGTTAATAAAGCAGTGACACCAGTGGCGGGCTCAGGCTGTCTGAGGGGCAGGGGTGAAAAAAATAAGGGCGCCAGCTATATGCTGTGGGGCACCTGCATGTTGAAAGTCATGATGCACTTTACCATGTTTTGTATAGAGGAAGGGCTCTGTATAGGGCACTTTATCACATTTTGTCCACTAGAGGGCACTTTACCACGTTTCATCAACTGGAAGGGCACTCTAAAGGGCATTCTGCCATATTTCGTCCACTGGTAGTGCACTATAGAGAGCACTTTGCCGCATTTGTCCACTGGAAGGGCGCTCTAGAGAGCACTTTGCCGCATTTGTCCACTGGAAGGGCACTCTAGAGACCACTTTACTGCATTTGTCCACTGGAAGGGCACTCGAGAGGGCACTCGAGAGGGCACTTTGCCGCATTTGTCCACTAGAAGGGCACTCTAGAGGGCACTTTGCTGCATTTGTCCACTGGAAGGGCACTCGAGAGGGCACTTTGCTGCATTTGTCCACTGGAAGGGCACTCTAGTGGGCACTTAATCACGCTTTGTCTACTGAAGGGGAACTTTAGCACGTTTTATCCACGGGAAGGGCACTCTTGAGGCAAGTGCCCCCTCTGACCGCACCCACCCCACCCCCTCGAGTGCACCAGTGAATGACACTATTCATTTGCATCTCTCAGCTTGTCAAATCCCCTCCTTTGCCCCATACTTTGACCTTTTACCCTTTCCTCCTCTGCCTTGCTTCCCTTTCCCACATTATTCTGGTTTCCTCCCTCCATCAATGTGCCCTTAAGCGGTGGTGTAACCAGTTTCCCATGAGGCCTGAGTGGCAGCTTGACCGACAGGCTACCTAACTTCATCTCCTCCACCTCTCCCTGCCCCCAAATTTTCCACCCATTTTCCTTCCATCCATCCACCTCCAAACACCCGCAGATGACTCAGTGCCCACCTGCCCTGCAGCCATCATCTATCAGTCAGTCTGAATCACACACACATACACACACACACACACACACACAATGGACTTCTGTGTGTGCTCCTTTGGATACACGCGTACAGTAACCGCTGTGAAGGACTAAAATGACAGCTTCAGCCCTCAGGGATAGGCTGAACTTCAGTGTGCATGTGTGTGTATGTGTGTGTACATGCTCAAGGGTGTCCATGTACATGTAAATGTAGTTATCTCTATAAATATGTATGGTAATGCACGGGTAGAGGTTGTGAATAAAACATGTGAACAGGTGATGGTAGCTCTTCTATACTCTTTATGGATGTTAATCTCTGAGACCGTTACCTGCCTGTGATTGCGAGCACTTCACAATATCCTGTTCAAATGTCACTGCATTCTGCGCTTATGCTAAGGTGAATGTCTGCATGTATTCTTTACATTAAGAATTACATTATAATAACAATGACTTGTGAATATATGAATAATCTGTATGTTAAAGGGAGATAAGCAAAAGTTCCACAATATAATTTAACCATAAAAAGTTCCACAATAAAGTTTTACTATAATTAAAGGGCAGTCATAAGTTTTCTTTTCATAACAAAACTTTAAATCTGTGCTGAGGACATTCATATGCAACTCAACATCATTTAATTCTGGATACATCACTCATCTTGACAGACTTGTGGGGGTTTTTTTGTTGATGCATGTAAACATCATAACCTGCTTATAATGACCCAGATAAGCTTTCCTCACAGTTATGAAAAACCTGATTAACATATCTGGGATGCATGAGTATTAGCTTGAAAAGCTAATATAATGAATATGCATGTGTGTCCCTGCTTTTCTGGTTTTGTGGTAACATTTTGAACTCTGGAGTTAATTTATGGATGTGTCAAAAATGAAAATAGAGGTTTGCCCCTCATAAGATATTGTTTTTTTGTTTTTGTTTTTTTGTTTTTTTTTTGGGGTCAAAAGACCTGAAATACTGACCTATTAATCAGAGTTATTGACTAAACGTCTAATGAGTAAAAGGTAACCAAGAAATTCACTTTCATGTTACTTTATAATATCAAATAATAGTAACAGCACTAAAAATAATCATGTAAGATTTTTTTTTTTTTCATTGAAGGTAAATACCTGAAGAAAGGTAATGCCACACAGGTAATGTTTGTTAATTATACATAGCAAGTTGTCTACTACTACTACTGCGGGGTAACTTTCCCTTGGCCACTGATCATTTCCACCAAAACAGACTCTTGATTTGGTCAGCAGCCCTTCAGTTGTTTTTGTGAGCGTTAGACTTCTCCAGGGAAAAAAAAAAAGAAGAATCTGCATTTTTAGCAATGGCAGTATAATTGCTCTTCTCATCTTGGATGACAGAGTCGGTCTGTCTGTTCACCACATTGGTCCAGACTTAAATATTTTAACAATTATTGAAAGGATTGCTGTGAACTTTGGCTCAGACATTCTTGGCCCCTCAGAACAATCTGTGAAAATTTGTAATGACTTTGGTAATGCTTTAATTTTTTCGTGTAGTCCCATCATTAGGTCAACATTCTAATTTGTCCAATATTTTGGTTAATGACTAAATTACTTGCAAAACTAATGACGAGACCATCAGCCTCAACCATTCTTTGTTTAGCGCTAAGTAGCAAATGTTAGTGTGCTAAACTAAGATAAACATGGTAAAAGTTATACCTACCCTGTGTCTGAAGACAGCCTCACACAGCTCCTAGCATGGCTGTAGACTCTTAAAGGAAAGATATGTAATACTGTACTAAATCATAAAGTTAAGGAAGCATGCAAAGTTGAAATACCGGCTTTGCCGCCAACAGGACTACAGCCAGCATGTTTTCCTTTGGAATTTCTATTCCGGGCCAGAATAACGGTTGTTGTTTTCTCATTTCCTGTTAATTAGAGCTCAAATTAATGCCGAATGTTGGCTGAATGTGTAAGTGTCTATGAGTTGTAAGAAATAATTAATAATGTTTTAGAAGGAGTAGAGGTTCATAATGGCTACATTGAGCAATATATCAATGCAGTCTGGCAGGCAGTCACTGCACTCCAACTCCAGAGTGTGTACTTTGAGAGCAGTGCGCGCTTTTTGTTTTCAGGATAACGGGCTGAACTTTACACTGACAGACAACTGACAGTTATAAACAGCTGATCAACTTACAGTGTAGGATTTGTCGTTGCTTGTCAGCATCTAATTATAATGTTGTGCTTGTGTGGCGCTCGTGTAGTGTCTCTGCAACCTGCTGGCAACCTGCCTGAGCTTCAAGTCTGGAGAGGAGGGGGTGAAGGGAAACAACTTGCTTCAACCATAGATTGTATATTTAACATTATTCAACCTATTAAATATACCGTCTATGGCTCCAACATGCTATTTGCACTGCAGTACTCATTTTTGAACGCTTGAGTCATACTCCTGGCTTATTTTTAGTTTTACGTAGGCTCTAAGCAGAGCCTATGTTGTAACCTATGCAAGTGGCCTGCATCATTGTGAGCAGTTATACTTGTGCATTGGTGTGTCTGCGTGACTGCAGTTACACCATCAAAACACTGATCGGCATAGGCGGAGGAGGCGTGGTCCGACCATTGAACTGATAAATGCTGTACTTACCCTGTAGATTCAACATAGAATATTAATCTGGCTTGAGTTTTGTTAATTGTTGCAACACACTTCGGCTTTAAAAAAAAATAAAAAATCTTGTCTAAAAATTCCCATAAAGTTTATTTCTAGAAAAGATGAAAAACAAAACTGAAGAAATCAGATCTAGTTTCAGAAGCGGCGAGCGTGTGGTTGTCTTCATTACGGAAACCCTGTATATGTTTTTTAGCAGTGTGTAGGAGTATTTTCACTTTCTTTAGCAGACACAACATCATTTCCCCTGACATCTGTCTCCATGACTTAATGATGTGTGAGGCATTTCGTCTTTCTAAAGGGAGGCAAAATAAAAAGGTAGCTTGCTAGGCACTTTTGTTTATTAACTTGTACACATCTCTAAAGACAGTACAGAATGAAACCCATTAAGTCTTGTCCCATACACAGTCAATATGTCTATATCTCCTTGGAACTTGTAAAAAAAACCCATCAACATAGCAGTTTAAAACAGGAGAATTACACTAGATGTTGAATTTCAAGGACCATTTGTCTTCAATGGACACTTGGATTTGCATTAAGAAATCTGACCTTTATCAGCCTCTATCTATCTATGTGGTCATTAATTCTCCCCACCAACAAATTCACATTTTCACATTACCGAGTCGCAAAATACTGGAATAATAATGCTGCTTTGTCCTGTGCTTTTTTGGCTATTTGAAGTGTGAGCTCATTTTTGAAAAGCAGAAATCACTTCAAGGAGTAATTGCTGAGTGATTTGTCTTGATCAGCAACATTGTAATTACAGCTGTTTTGTCTTGTAGGGAAGGAAAAAAAAAAACTTAATTTCCCTTTTATTAAAAGCAACATTGCTTACACAAAATCAGACCAACTGCCACAAAAACGCGAGCTCTCGCTTATGCAATGTGTCAACACAATCATTCATCACTGTCATGCGCATATTTAGTTTACTTAAACATCACAAAGTTCTTTAAAAACTGAGATTAAACAAACACCAATGGGGAGGTCACTGAAGAAAAGAAGAAGGCAGCAGATGAACAAAAATCTCCTGTAGTTTAGAGGATTGGGATGAGGGACGGGGGAAACTCCCTACGGACCCAAATGAGACAGTGTAATGAGTTGCCAGGGTTTGATACAGTTTTCCCAATCTCACTAATGCATTCTGCTGTAGACATTTTCCCAGCTTGCCTCCCTCCTTCCTCCTTCCCTCTCCCGGCCTCGTCTCCGTCTCTGTCTCTGTTCCAGCCTATCAGACATGACAGTACCAGCTGGCTGCTGGCAAACTCACAGCCAGAGGATACAAGTTGTGTGTGTGTGTGTGTGTGGGTGGGTGAGGGTGTCAGCATATCTGTCTTTTGAGGGTGTGTGTCCATATTTATGATGCGTTTGTGTGTGGTTGCGTGTGAGGCACATTATGTACAAGTTTGTGTGTGTGTGTGTGTTGCGTGTGATGCGTCAAAAAGCGAACATGTTGATTTAATGTCATGGAGTCTGAGCCTGACTGATCTGAGTCACAGGTGTGTGGCGGTTACTTGGGGTGGTGTTAAGAGCAATATTTAATTCCTATAAAGATAGTTGTCAACACTTGCTCGAAGCAGCTGTGTACTCTTGTGGGTGCTTGGCATTTGCTTTTCTGCCTGACTCACTGAGCACATTAAAAGCCACTTATTTGCTTTTCTTGCTGTGTGGATGTGTGCTGGAAGAGATGTGTACCTTTTGCTTTTGTACCTCTGGGCACTGCATTCAAGTTTGGGTAATTTATAGCTATGTCTAATGAAAAAAGACAAAAAAAAGTGAGATTGCATATTTTTTCAACACACTCACATAGAGACGTTTTGATCCACTTTTTTTCAGTTTCAATATACTTTTTTCAGTTCCAATCCAATTCCAATATCTGAATTTGAATATCTGCCTATACCGATGCCAGTGCTCTTTTTTCCTTGATGCTTATGATTTGTTATTATTATTAGTAGTAGTAGCAGTAGGAGTTGTAAGATTGCATAAGGCTGAAACTGAACTTCAATCTGGAAAGCTTGTGTAGTTGTATAATGTAACTTGTGTAATGACATCCTTTGAATTTCTGCCTACGATACCAATGCTCTCTTTAACTCTCAATTTCCACTGCTTAGTGTAGCGATTACAAATAGAAACCACATGGCAAACACGTGGCATTGTGGAATTTAGCATGCAGTTAGATGGCATTGTGGAATTATCAGACTGTGGAATGCCTTACATCAATATAGCGCCCCAATACGGATACTGGATCAAGTCGGTCCCATCTCTACACACACAAAGACAAAAAATGAAACAGCAACTCCCTTCAGTCTTGGCAGCTCGGTACACTTTCACAGGCTGCAGGAAACATTTAAAGCTTATTGGGAACATTCGAGATGAACAGCAGATGTGGCTGTGATTTTGGCACTGTTCAACATGCTCACCCCGACCCCAACTGCCACTCACCCTCCTCACCTTTCCAACACTACCACCCCCACCCCCACTATCACCACCCCCTGCGCTCCCCCGCATCGATTAAAGACACATATTCCCTTCTTTCCATCTGTCCAGCCATACCTCCCGCTGTCTTATAAAGTTTTGCCCTAGATTCAAAGCAAAGTGGGGGGGGAAAACATCCCAGTCAGGGGACACTCATCTCCCACTCCTCCAAATCTCATCCAAAACGTGTATTTTTAGATCTTCAGTAAAGCAGACCTAAACATCCTCTTTACATGTTGTCTTATGTTAGAACTGTTTTTCCCCCCGTACTGTCATTTTTGGTTTTGTCTCCATTTGTTTGCCTCTATTGATCTTTCCTCTCCAATTTTTATACATTACGGTGAATAAAATGTAAATCCAAGTTCCCATGATTAGAAGCAACTGACAATAAAAGCTGTAAAGATTTAAAGTCCTGGTGTCCTTTAAAAGAATGTTGTGTAGGATTTAATGACATCTAGTGGTGAGGTTGTAGATTGCAACCAATTGACTCGCTAGCCTCACCCTCCCCTTCCAAGCAAGTAAGAGAAACTGTGGTGGACGTGAAATTAGGGCTGAATAATTTTGAAAAAATTAGCAGGAATGATCATTTTTACATCATTATTCTCATTGTCATTGAAAAACATGTTACAGTGATTAGGGTGTAACAAGATGTTTTCTTAAGCCTGTAGAATACAGTGTGTGGACCAGGACATCTCTGCAGCATGACGTTGGCCTTATTGCTGTTTTGATCAAATTTCAATTAATTGTTCCTCCCTACATGAAACACACTAAAAATTGCAAAAAAAACAAGGGATGGGCATATGAATTCTGCAGGATTGAGACATCGAGTAATTTAAAAAACTATCAATAATAACACTACAAGTACAAACCAGGGGAGGCTGCATTACTTCCAAATGTTTTCAGTACTTTTGTATGATGTTTGTGCCAATAAACAGCTGTGACATTTTTGTTTAGTTGGCCTGTGCCACATGACTGTGGGAACCTCTGAGACTTGAGAACCATGCATGCAACCGCACACAGTCACACACATCCACATCAAACTTGTGAGAGATGGAAGAAAGGAAACATAGCGTGGTGCGATGCTACTTTTCACCTGCAGATAAAAATAAAACAAGATGCACTATTTGAGACAAGAAAGTGTCACACAGCAGACACGCTAGTAAGTAACCTCTTCAAACATTTAAAAACTTCACACCCTAAAAGTTTTAAGGAGGCTGAATAAAAACATTCATTCATTTACTTATTTTTTATGCCATTTTACAAAGGTTTTTCTGTAAAAACACTGCTATTTTTTAACTCTTAATTGCATAAAAGATGTTATTTAATTGTGGCTGGTATATGTCGTGATTTGTGGATCATTTTTTCTCTCTAAAAATCACCATTATTTTTTTTTAAATTACATACCCGTATATAAAATGATCAGTATCGGTATGGGTATCATTTCCAAATTTAATTTAATTTTGGTATCAACGGTCCCTTACATGACAGGCCCTCTTTAGAGCCGGTGTTTGGTTTGTTGTTCTGGGCCAGTGTACAAACAGGGTGGTTCAACATGGCAGAGTCTGTGGAAAGGGCTCATTTTAAGGTAATGAAAATACAGCTATTCCTGTTTTCAAGTGATTATACACTAATGAAAACATACTTATGAATATTATATTCCATTCCTGCCATATTCTGCCAGTAAATACCCCGTAAATCTTACACACTGGACCTTTAAATAATCCTGTCAATAATTCCTTCATGTGTTTCCCTTTTATTTACGGTCAAGGTTTGGCACGAGATCTCCAGCTGGGATGAAGCTGGGGTTAAGGTAATGCCTCAGTTACAATCATGGTTGCAGCTTAGCAGCTTGGCCAGACATTAAGTAAGAGCCCTAATTTGAAAAAAAACACAAGGGAACTTGACGTAAACCAACGGGACCCCGTAGGCCTGTCCAGACTGGGTCTGAACTAGCTCTCAACTGGTTGAGACAGGCCAGAGCTGCTGACAGACAGGCGGACCAGAACTGAGGAGAACAGAGACTCACATGTTACACGCTGTTTGTTCTGTACAGACTCCAAAATCTGCGAGACACGGAGGGACGGCGAGAGATTTGGAAAGGGAGAAGGAGCAGAGGGGAGATGGGAAAAGAGTAGGAGTATAGATTGAGAGGAGGTGACAAGCAGCAGAGAGGAAACGGGTTGATAGTGAGGAAGAGGAGGTGGGAGAAGGTGGAGGAAAGGGTGGGAGAGGAAAAAGCACTGTGGGAGGGTACTTTAACATACTCATAAGAAATGTTTGAGTTTTTATTCTTCTGCGCCAGTGACAGCTGTGGCCGCAGGCATTATGTTTTCAGGTTTTCAGTCCATCTGTCCATCGGTCTGTCCAAGGAAATTCCTTGAAACTTGGCACTTACTTAGACTCAAGGCTGAATAGATTTGATGTTGGATGTCAAGGGTCAAAGTTTAAGGTCATTGTGACCTCATGAACGTAATATTTCAAGAGGGAACATTCCTTGAAACTTGGTAAAAACATCTACTCTGACATAAGGAAGAACTGATCAAAATGTGGCGGTCAAATGTCAAAGGTCAAGGTCAGTGTGACCTCACAAAAAAAAACAATTTTGGCCACAACTCAAGAATTCATATACACACTAATTATGACAAAATTTCACACAAATATCTAATGTGACCAATTAATAAAGTGATGACTTATTATATCCAAAAGGTCAAAGGTCAACCTCACTGTGACATAATAATGTTCAGCTCTGAATCAGTCCTCTGTAATCCTCTATAAAAAATAGTCTTTGAGTGAAGACAGCATGTTTCTTACTGGGAATTATTTCACTGGAATCATGTCAATGTAGTGATTTCGTGAAATAAAAATATACTTAATAACTTTTATTAAATTCCTTCAAAGTCTTTGATGCACATATTTTATGAGTCTGGACAGAAAAAATGTGTAAACAGCAACTTGACTGGTTGACAGACGCACACACCCGTGAGGTAGAAATTCTCATTGCTTTAGGTAGGTTTTATGGTAAAAGTGTTTTGTCTGCTTTATGTCCTGTCTTGGAAATGACACTTCTCTTAGGAAAGAGGAGGAAATAGATACAATATGTGTGCATGTGGAGCCCCCAGAGGTAGGAGGAGTAAAGAGGCAACTGCAAAAACCTCAGGCACAGTGACGTGGAGGGAAAGATGAAAAAGGAAAGGAAGGGGAAGAGGAGGTTATGGAGTGAAAAGGAGTCTGAGCAAGCTGAGCTAATGTAGTGCGAAGTGAAATATCTCATTCTGAAAAGAGCAAAGGGGAGGAGAAGGGAGAATTACATAAACGCTACAATATGTGTGAAGCGTAGAATGTGTGTTGAGGAGAAACAGAGAGAAGATGAGAGCAGGAACAGGGCATGAGGGGGGAGTGGATATAGCTCTAGGCCAGTTGGCAGTGACCATAACGGCTTTCATTGTGAGGTGTTGATTCTGTTGCCGAGCCCTTGAGCCACGGGCGTTTAACCCTGACAACAGCCAAGAACAATGGCTAACAGCCGCATAAACGGATAACATGTGAGGCGGAATACAACATTTACTGCCTAAGACAATGACATCTGGAGCTGGAAAAACTGAATCAGAGCTCGAGGCTGGGACGAGGTGCTGAGAAGGTGAGGGTGAGCAGGGCAGGGTGCAGGTGGAGTAAGATGTGGAGGTGCATTGTGGTTAAAGTGCATCCCTTTATAAATCCCCAGATGCTCAATCCGCTGACTGAGAGGCTTCTGAGGTTCCCAACCAGTTACCCCAGGGACTCGTTTAACTGCGGTGCAAGCCCTATTTTTTTATGAATCTTCTGCACTGTAATGTGTGTCGCTGCTCATTACAGACAAGACGGACTGTGATGTAGCGCTGGGGGGTCCCAGGAGGGGGTGGTGACTCCTATGGTGAGGGTTAAGACCTCTGAGGCTGCACACATCGACTCATCACCACCAACATATATATACAGCCTGTCGGTACGACCTCAGCGTCATTAACAAATGTGTGTGTGCAAGTGTGTATGTATCTTTTATTTAGGGCCCAAACAATATTAGATTTTTTTTCACCCAATACCTATACTAGGGGGGTAGAAAATTCCAGTACTGATATATTGGCCAATATTGTTTATACACAAGATAATTTACAGAATATAAAATACAGCATATACATCAACACACAGTTTTCGCAACAACAGCGATGTGAGACGTGTAACTAGACAAGGCAACTTTTTTAAGAAATTGCAATTGTGAATGCCAGCTGTTGAAAAGCTGATGCTAAATTGAATTGCAGGCTTTAAAGGTTGGATAGTATAATGTTTGAATGATGTGGAATACTTTAAGGTTTGTTAAAAATTGACACTAAATTGAATTGCAAGCTGGAAAAGTTGAATATTACCAAGAATGCAACGCAAGCTTTGTAGGAAAACTGCCTCTAAACTGAATTGCTGTTGAATAATATCAATAATGTGGGAATGATGTGGAATATTTTAATGTTTGTTGAATTGCTGCCTAGAAAGCTAACGAATTAAAAATCAGCATTTTTTTTTTCTGTTAATAAAAAAGTTTTATCGGGCCGATAATATTGGCCAACTGATGCAGCGGTCAGGCTCTAACTTTAAGTGTCCCTGTGATGCGATTTCACGTCCGCTGCTGCCGTGGTTTGACATTTGCTGTTTAAGTGTTTCTCTTTTCAGTGTGAATGTCCAATAATTCGATGATTTGTGTCTTATTTCCAAGGAAGTGTGATAACTAAGTGTCTGCGAGCGAAATGCGTGTGTAGTGTGTGCGTGTTTCCAAAAGAGACAGAGAGCGAGAGTGGCAGCGAGCAGAGTGCTCAGTGTGTGTTTGTGCTTTCTGCTGTGAATGTGTTCCAGATAGTGCTGCTGATGGTTATCTTTCGGAGAGAGCTCTATTGATTTGGCTGTGGTAAATAATTGGTTGGGTCTACAAGCTGTCATGTTCAGCCTGATTGCTGAGCATTGGTGGTCTCGAGCAGTTATCTTCCTCCATATCCCTCTCTGATCCTCCTCTAGCCTCCTTAGTCTATCTCTACATTTATTGATTAGGACCCTATATGACCATTCTCCATCCTTCAATTTGGGCAATAATCCCCATCCCGAAGCCATGTGTTACAAGTTATCTGCTCTCCATTTCTTGTTCTGCTTTAGGGAGAGCGGGGCAGGTACAATTTAGGAAGGCGAAAAACAGGGAAATGAGGAGAATACAGAATGAGGACATTTGGAAGGGTCAGACGTAATACAGGCTTGCATAGTCTGCCCTACTTTTCCTTGACAGTAGACTACATTAGTAGTACTGCAAAGTGAGGTGGAGTGTGTGTGTGGAGGTCCCCTGAAAACTTCATTTCATGAAAAAAAAAAAAGAAAGAATGGAAATATTTTCAACATAAGTGTTACAGCCCATTCCTCTAATTAACATCCAGAATGCAGACAGACTTAACACTAAATCATAACTAGAAAGAAAAACTGCTGGCTCTGTGGTGTATGTCCTACCCACTGGGAGGGCTGGATGTCAAGTTTGGGAGGCCCTGGCCCACATGCTGCACAGCCTCTTGCAGGGTCACTGAGCTGAGGCGATGAGAAGACCATTAGCGACCCCGCTTGAATGGCTTTGGGAACTACAACCCCCAGTGAGCCAAGAACAAGAGGGCTGATTATCCAAGCAAACCCACAAAGCTCTCTTTTGAATGTATGGAGAGACGCCTCATTTACTGCAACTGGTGGATTTTTGTTCGTTTTAAAAACCTATACTAGACCCAACATTACATGCACATAATCCCTGCCAAACTCCGAGGGAACAGCTATAATATATTCCTTCAGGGACTTTGCAATATTTAATTATGGTTTTGTAAAGGATAAATGTATTATGCCTGGCATAAACCACTTGGATACAGATTCCACAGCTGACTTTAAAGCGACCTAACCAAAGTAGGACATTTTTTAATACACAAAGTATATTTAGCCGTGATATGTAGCAGGGTAGACTGGGGATGCCTGCAACGGGGGGTGGCTGCAACTTGTCTTATTCCTCCAGTCTGAATCATTCTAGAGTGAAGATGCTGCACATGCTCAGTTGGACCCTCTGCTGACCAGGAGGACAGAGGACACATTCAACATCCTTTTTTTTTCATGAGTTGCATTTTGGTCATACTGTCCTGTGTTTTTGTATGAATTAATCAAAACTTACCTAGTTTGAATTCTCGTTTTGCTGGCTTCAGTGTCATGTCTTAAGTGACATGTTTAGCATGTCTTGGCTGATTGAGTGGGGACTGTTGAACCACGTTGTTGCAACCATACCCAAGCAAAGCAGCCATATCAAGAGACCACACATAACAACATAAACAGGTCAATGTAGGTCACATAAAAGATAAAAGTTTGTTGCATTCCAAATTGTTACATTCCTCCTAGAGAGACAGAAACTGTGACATCTGCATGTTGACTCAAGGATAAAAATGTGCTTGCCATAAATAAACAAAACTGTTGTTCAATAAATATTTCTAGATAAATAAATACATTTATATTGTTGTAAACAATGCAACTTTTCAAAATATGATGCTACAGAAAGCTAAGTCCTAGTGAAATTATTGTATTTTTAATATGTTGCAACTGTCCCCACAATTGGGGTCAAATCGGCTAAACATTGTGAACAATATGCCATATTTAATCATCTTTTGAATTGTACAGGTAAAATGGCAGACAGATGGAAGTTTAATTTATAAAGATTTGGTTGGTCTAGTTCAGGGATCTGCAACCTTGATGATCAAAAGAGCCATTTTTGTCCCTCTGAAAAGAAAAAAAACTGTATGGCACTGCAACTATTAAATTCTCTCTTTTTTCTGAAGACTTAATAATTTGGCATCCATAGCTTTGGAGACTCAAGAAGACTAGCCATGGTCAAAATTTAGAGCAAAAAGCATGGTGCCATAGATTATGACGCACATTTTAGTTGGCAAAATATCAAAACTTTTTTTTGCTGTATAGGCTACATATTTTTACTGCTGGCAAATGTAAGCAACAGTTTACACGGTAAAAAATAGCTGAGATGACTCCAAATTTCAAGGCAATGTACTGCAATAGTTTTTGAGTTTTGAGCCCATCTTCAATGTTTTGAAGTTAACTTGCCAACCTATCATCTTTATCTCGGTTAATTTATTTTTCTTTTTTTGATAAACTAGAATCTTTGCATTTAGAAACTCAGAAAACTTTTATTTCAAAATTGGGTCACAGTTGAACTGTGATCCTGATTTTTCATTATTTCGATACGTAAATATTAAATGGTTTTATTTGAAAATATTAAAGTTTATAACGTTCACTTTCACTTGAATGAATTTATTATACAATTTTTAAATACATTGTTGGAGTTTCTAAAACTCAAAGATTTAAGTTTATCTAAGGGAGAAAAGTAAATTATCTCAACAAAAGATTAGTAATTGGTAAAACTTTTTCAAAACTTAAGAGTTTGAGTTGAGCTCAGAACTCAAAAATCTATTGCAGTACATTGCCTTGAAATTTGAAGTTGTCTCAACTTTTTCAACAATGATGAATGAAAATAAAAATGTAAAAAAAAATATTATTAGTTATTCATTTCCATATTTTTTTTCCTCCAAAGTCACAGGGATCCACTGAAGAGGGGCTAAAGACTTAAGAGCCCTGGTCTAGTTCAAAATATTAGTCTCTGAGTAACAGGGAAATGCGAAATGTGTTGCAACCATCCCCAGGCTCCCCTACATTTTAAAACCCCTTTCCTGTTAAACCATTATTTTCCTATGTCACTGTGATTATAGAGGTATTTTGGGTGATATTTGTTCGGTTCATCCGCCCAATGTTGTTCTATCCAACTTTCCGTTATCCCTCATTGCTCCACTGGGACGTCCTGGAAGTTTCAGGAGGCAGTGGGGTAACATGAAGGGTGAAGCTGAGGGGGAGACGGTAAACTTGCTTTGAGATAAATTTATTGTGCCTGGCACAAACCAAGATCCTTGGTTTAAGATACCACAACTGACTTTAAAGCGAGCTAAAGTATAGGACATTTTTTATAAGCGACGCTGTGTATTTAGCTGTGATACGTAACGTAAACGGGGTCACATACTGTTTTATACACGGACTTTTATGATAGTTTTTCACGCCACGTTACTTTTAAACCGTTACACACTTTTTTATTTTTATAAGAACTGTATCTCACTGTGGTTACAGAGGTATTTAGGGTGATATTTATTCGATAAATCCGCCTAATGTTGTTAAATCCAACTTTTTGTAATATCTTCTTGCTTCACTGGGCAGCATGGAAGTTTCGAGAGAAGCAGGGAGCGCTAACTCCGGGGGTGAAGTTGAGGAGAGACGGTAAACTTCCTCTGAGAGCTGCCACGTCTGAGCCCAGTCCTAATACTACTTCCTCTGGAGCATATAGCTGACAGGACAGCAGCGGAGGACTCGAATTAATTAACGGTAAATTTGAACAAACACGCCTTTCCTTATTTCCTTGTCGCCGAGAGGTCCTCGGATAACATAACAGAGTAGGTTGAACTAGACAGAAAGATGCTTCCCGTCACGCGCTCGGGAAAAAAAAAGAAAAAAAGAATCAATGAGTCGAGGGGTTTTGTGTAAGGCAAGATAGAAAAAACGCGCATTTTATTTCCTCATTTACATCGTTCAGTCCCAGACCAAAAAGCTTACTTTTGAAACTTCATCTAAGTTAATTGTCACACTCTGATTTTTGCGCAGCGGGTGAGATAATAACCATGTTGTCAAGTGAGGAAGAATTTATAAAAATCAAGTTTACTGCTGTGGCACTGTTGGAGCAGGGGCTGCTGTTTGCACAAGTAGGAGTTTTACAGCAAAGAGGGAACCCTTAGGCTGTGTTTATATTGCTTTATCTCAAATATGAACAGTGCAATAACAGCATGGCAGAATTACACTGTTAAAAATCGCCCAAAATGTGTGTTGAAGAGTTATATTGCTTGTATTATAGATGGTAGGAATGCATTCTCTTCATTCCTCTCTCACTGTCATTAGAGCTGGGTATTGTAAAAAAACAAAAACAGAACTATGATACAAGCACTAATACCGATACCATTAAAGTAAAACTGATCCTAATACTTAATTTGATACTAGGGCCTGATACTGGACTTTCGGGGCCGATACTGACAATGAGTAAAAAAAGACTGACTGATATACTTTATGTAGTGTATATATATATAATATACAGAATATAAATACATAAACATACATTGTAATGTAAGATATGTAATGGAGGCAGAATATTTTACAGTTTAACAATAAAATTGTCCAAGATCACATCAGGGCAATGAAACAGGAAACTTTCCCCAGTATTTTTTAGTCATTATAAATAACTATAAATTAAAGCTAAAAAATAAATAGAGTAAATATGTGTACACCTTAAATAAGAAAAAGGATCAAGTATACACAGAAGGCTACCTATAAAGCTAACAAATAAAAACAATCTACATTATGTATTATGTATGTTCATACTTTATTAATCACCAAAGGGAAATTCCATTCATGTTCATGTTTTTAAAAAAAAGTTTTCATTCAGAACAACATGTGTGCTGATACTAATATAGACCAAATAGCTGTGATAGGCTAATATTGGGCCAATAATATTGTTCAGGCTCTGTTTGATAGCTTTCCTGCTTTCCTGAAATAATCCTTCTGCTTTTTATGCATTTATTTTTAGCAGCTGCCGCTGTCGTGTAATGTAACCATACTTTTGAACATTTCAGTGGCATTTAGGCACACTGAAGTGCTAGCTCCATCAAATACAGTGTGCTCGACTCCACCACACACACACTGTATGGATTGTTGCTGCCACAGTAGTGGGCCAATCACATGTCACATTAAATGTGATTGGCTGTGAGCAAAACCATACAAATAGAATTTTTTTCTAGATCTGGGTACAAAAAGGATCAAATGCTCGGTATCATTTGACTGAGAAGTTTCTATGCTATTTGGTGGGTTATTTCAGTTGGTACTTTAAAGGTATTGAGTACTGATGCCCAGCCCTAATTGTCATACACACAAATAGTTTATCTTATCTCTCCCCCTCTTGTACTTTCCTCCAGATCTGCCATGCTGCCCAGGCTTTCTGTCTGTGTCCTCTTTTATTTGGCAGTTCTCCTGGTGCAGGGAGACACTGCTGATTCATCCAAGGACACCCCTGCTGCCCCAGCCAGCCCTCCACCTCGCCCGCCTCCTCCTCTGGGTGACCCCAGCTGGGCTCTGGGTCTGCGCCTGTACCAGGCGCTCCGTTCTGACTCGAGCTCAGTGAATACTCTCTTCTCCCCTCTGCTCGTGGCCTCCTCACTTGGGGCGCTGGGTGGAGGGTCAGCGGGCACCACTGCTAGCCAGCTCCAAGACCTCCTTAAAACCTCACCCCCCACCAAGGCTGGGGAGCTTCTGTCGGGGGGGTTGAAGAGCTTAACTGATGCCAACGGGACCAGCTTTCACCTGCACTCATCCTCAGCTCTGTTTTCCAAGGGAGCTCCTCCAGTCAGCCAGGCGTTTGTGAAGGACAGCCAGGC
>JAJHUR010105791.1:0-10089 GCA_027495735.1 Lutjanus campechanus
TCCTCTACAATACATGCTCTGCTTCTCTACACACACACCTTATTATGTGGAGCTAATGCACCATGGGATACATCGCTGTATGACTCACACGGACTTTCAGCATGGCTGAGAGAGAGAGAATAGTGCAGGCAACACAACAGCACATGTTTTCAGCACTCTGTGCATCTGTGTGATTACCAGCTGCTTGCACTTACATTAGCATAATGTATATGTGTTTATGTCTATCACATTTGGAGTATATTTGCGGTAATTAACAAATAAATATGACACATTTGACTTGATTAAAACAAGCCCACAAAACCAGACATTTCTTTTTTCTGTAAAAGTCTGGCGTGAAAAAATAGCAGACGTTGGGTTATAAAATTAAAAGTGCAACGTCAAGATCAGTCCATGTCATACTGCTGAAAGAGTGTTTCATGCCTGTGCATTAGCTCTGCCTGAAAAAGTGGAGGAATGGACGTCTTAGCTGCAATATAAGGTTATTTTTATTAACTTGGCCGGATTCACCAGCTGAAGCTGAAGGGTTCTATTTTGGCCCCTATTGACCACCAGTGTTGGGCAAGTTGCTTGAAAAATATAAAGACTTATTTGGTACTTGTAATGACATTACTGATTACTCATTAATAAAAGTAGAGCAGAGCCACTTCAGGTGGGATGTGGAAGATCAGGGGAGAAATAAAGACTTGAAGTTGAATAAATATGATCTATGTAGAGGAAAATGATCAAACAAGGGTTTGCTGATTCTATTCTGCTAACCTTTATTTCACTAAAATTCAGCTTTTTAATCTTTTTTTTTTTTTTTAATCAGTCCCATCCCCAGTTATTGTTAATAATTGATAAAAATTCTGGGATGGGGGCACAAACTTTTTTCAACTGAAAGAGGGGCATGCCAGAAAAAGCTTATGTTGATACTACTTTCTTCACTACTTAAGGGATGTGTTCCACACATATGCAGACAGTATTCTGTTGTTTGTTGCAGCATGGCGGCCTTGTGGAAAAATTGGGATGTAATACACTGATGTCTGCAGAGAACCACCTTCTGATGCCGCACTGACCCTTGTAGGGGTGTGACGATTCACCCATACATCCGCTGCACTGGGCTTTAATGTGTAAGATATGAGTGCATCGATTTTGATGGCTTGTATCAGTAAAAAGCTCAATGTGAATCAAAAAGATGTAGCACTAGCGCATCGATACATCTCATTAGGATGCGCATATGTTTCATTTTTGGCCTCAAGGAACCACGGCTCTAACTTTCCTCTGGTTTCTCTCTCTCGCCTCTGCCTGCACGGGTCTCACTGGTAACACTGCTGCAAATCATTTATGCAAAACGTGTCAGACAGCAGAGTACAGAGCCACGAGTCTCCTGACCCACAGAGACGTCGTGTTCCTGGGAGAGAAGGCAACATGCAGCATCACTGCTCCTCCGCACCCCACTTCCTCGACAAAGTCAAATTCAATCATTCAGTCATCTTGTATTGTATTGTGACAGGGCTAAGTTGTTAACTATCTAACTAACATGTATAGAGATGTGTTTTGAATTGTCTCACTCGGTGAGATACACACCCCTAGACCCTAGATCAGTGGTTCTCTCTCTTTCATGCCCCTCCAAAATATTTAGGTTGGTGTTCACAAGCCCCACAAAAAATTCATATTGCAGAAAGTCAGCGTGATATTTCCAAAGATCGTCAGCTCAGGGCTCTGTTGTAATTGACTTGCGTTTCTCAGTTGATGGTGCTGCTGTCTGACTTTCAGGTGACCCTCCTTGAGACACCATCTCCATTTCCTGTCCAGTGTCTCCTTTTGGCCCTTAAGCTGTAATGTTTTTTCTGAATTTTATGTGTGTCCAATCAGAAACCATGTGCCCAGTCTAAAACAGAGCCCTCATTTTGGATCATGCTTGCTGGATTGAGTAGTTTAAGTTTGCTATTTAATGTTACAAAATGTTTCTTATTGACAGTCTTTGTGTTTGTTCAGAACATGGTAGCTTTTGTTGATAATTGTCATTTTTGTGCTGGTTTATAGTTTTAACCATTAGTGAGATGGCTGTTATATTTCTTGAGGCCAGCCGTATTTTACATATTTTCAAGTGCTTTTCCATTATGTTAGGGGCTGACAGTGCTGAGAGCTGCTCATTCTGTGCTGCTTGCCAAAATATTGTATTTGATTCTCCATAACCATTAGGCAACCCTTAGGAAATCATGTGACCCCAGGTTGGGGACCACTCCCCTTAGAGGACCCTCATGGGCACAGAAATTTTGACATTTTGGCTTAACCCTAACACTACAGCGAATCTGTTGTCAGTGATTGAAATCCATGAGCCGTTCAAACACACAAATACACTCAAAAAGACAACTTTTGCAAGCATAATAAGTTGTTCAGTGATGAACCACCACTGAATGACATTAGTATAACTGCAATACAGACAAAGTGAGCTGCACAGTATGAACAGTGCTGATTTGTTGTTGTATGCTTTTAGTTCAAACCATGGACTTTATGTAAAGATGGACGACAGCTTCCCAAAAGTGAATGATGACTCAGAATGTAAGTCATTATTTTGAGAAAGCTTCTCATTATGACTCACAGGATCTAATGGGCTTACATATATTCATGACTACATGACTGATACCTCTTCAAAAACTGCTTCAGTTTGAGTTTACGATGATCCCATTCAGGATCTATGTTGACTTCTGTGTGTAGGAAGTTCCATATTTTGATCCCTGGACGAAGGGAGTCATCTGTGGGAAGGAGGTTTTATAAAAAGGCACTTTATAATTATCCATAGGCACAGAGAGGAGTCTGCATGCATTTATGGATGAATGTAATATCAGCTAATTTAATAAGTTAATCAAAAGTTGACATATTTGGTTTCTCAAGAATTTGTCAGTGGTGAGATCCACCTGTGGACTTGGAGAGGGCGCAGAGGGGGCGACTGCCCCTCTTGGTGCCCCCATGTTTAAAAATACGCAGCAAAAGTGCCCTTTTGGATGCTCCTATGTGGATAAAAGTGCCCCTTCGAGTGTCCCTCCAGTGGAGACAAGGTGAAGTACCCTATGGGCTGCCTTACCACTGGATAAAATGTGATGTAGCACCCTCTACGGTGCCTTCCCAGTGGATAAAATGTAATGGATTGCCCCCAAGGGTGCCCCACTGGTCGATAAATGGTGATGAAGTGCCCTCTATGTGTTATGCAGCCGCCTGCCACTGGTCGGGGCTGCGGGCTCATCAAATTGCAGCCCCTCCCACCCAGCCTGTACGCCCTAATGGCCTACACAACAAATCAAGGTGGGACAGACGACAGCTCGTAAAATAAGCGCGGTTTGATGATGTAAATGATAATAAGGTTGTATATAGGCTGCTGTCTGTAACCACTCAACTTGAGCAACATGTGACCACATTCAGCATATTAACTTGCAAGCAGAGCTGCAGCTGCTGCTAGCACTGCTAAAGTTAGCCACACTATGAAGCAGGCTGACAGCTAATGTCAGCTCCGGGTACACATTGTCATTTACCCGCAGACACTGTGATCCTTTTTGGTCTGAAAAGGTGAGACATTTAGTGAGTTGTTATGTTTTGTAGGTTAACGTGCAATGTTTGTATTGCACGGCGCAAAGTGCCACATTTTAGCAGCATTTAAAATATGATTTGGTGATTGTAGACCGTGATTAACAGATTCAAATGACTCCCAATGCACACAGTATTTTTTCAGACAGTGTATAACATGATCAATTAATAAGTTGTGCTCAATCTTAACTACTTTCTAAGTGTTTTCTCACTGTTAGGCGAGTCAACTGGTCTAAATTAAATTTTGCGTTTAATCACACAGTGAAATTAGTTGCCAGGAACATCCCTAATAGAAACTTGTGAAATACTTGTAAATGTACCAGATACTAACAAGATCAAATCATCTGCATATAATTGAAAACTTTTTTTTGGCGAGCTGTTTGCTGCCTCTGTTGTCATACTTCAACAGCTCACGATGTGAAGTGGGAGATGTCAGAGTTTAAAAGAAAGTTCTACATGTCCCAGTTGTTCTTACCTCTTGAAGACATATTGTATATATTTCCTGTAAGTCAGATATGACATGAACGCAGCATTAGTCAGACAAAGCTGCTTTAAAGAGGACGTTTTGCCCCCCCCCCAGGTTATCAGGAGGCAAACTTCAACAACATAACCTGGAGAGTCAAGTAACTCTTGAGATGATTTGGACTATTTTGGACCATACGTTCAACTCCAGACAGAGCAGAGAACAAACTGGCCGTGACTTCAGCATGAGCGATGCTCAGAGGCTGAAGTAGCAACTCACTCACATTGAAGGGCCCTCAAAGAGGCCCCTGCAGACTGAGTGACCAGTGCTGACGTCTGCACCGGCCTCTTGTCCCGCACATCACCTCTCCTCCAGCATAAAAATAAACCCATCCACCACCTTTATCATAGCAACAGTTCCCTCCCTCCCTCCCTCTCTCCAGCCACCCACCCATCCTGCCCCACGCAAGACCCGCTGAGAGCTCCTCTTCCACCCACTCCATCCCAGCTCGAGCACCGCGGGGATGCATATATAGCCCAAATCACACTTGAGTGTCACTCGTCTCTGCTGGTTATGGTGCTGATCTTTGGCTCTCTCCAGCTCTGGATGGCTCTGAGCCTGCAGAAACGTTGGGCCCAGAATAGAAAGCAGCTACTTCTGCCTCAACCTCTAATTCACTGTTGTGATACAACGCTGAATAAAGTCAATGGACCCGCCTGCGGAGACTTTCTTTGTCATGCAGCATTTTCTCTCTGTCATCTGTTAGTGAAGCTCTAGTTGCAGACTACCATTGCTCTCTTTAGCTTATCTGGGTCGCTCTTCTTTATCTGAGTCTGTTGAGTAGCCTGATACTTTAAAATTTTATCAGGGCTGTAATTGGGCCATGTGCTGTCAGAGGTAATGAATGGGGAACTGAATTTAATTGTTGGTTCGAGGTCTCCATCTTGGACGACACATGGTTAGGAATGAGCTGAAGTAAACACTCTGAGTTGCCTGTGGACTGATAATGGGTTGTAATAATGATTGATAATGGATCAGCACATAATCAGCACCATTATGTTTTTCTCTTAATTGCTGCATTTGCCACAGCATTATAAAATCGCACAAGTGCTACTAAAGCAGGTATGTAATAGTTATATAAGGGTCTTCACCTCTGTGAGAACAACCACTGTATACTATCTCTTAAGTAATAATCTGTGATATAATCGTGGTAATAAATGTCCATTTTATGACTCTTATTTCTCATTCCTGTGCCAAAGTGAAATAAGCTGCTGAAGAGACACCTTTACAAAGTTGGACTTTGATGGGCTGTGTTCGACAATTTTAGTAACTCTCTGAAACCTCTCTTCATCCAGCAATTTTGCAAGGTGTAGGTGAGAAAATGAGCAGGAGTTGAACTTCCCCATATGGAAACGAGTTCATATCACCTATCTGAAACTTGTAGATAATATCTGTGTCAGTCAAACCACATACAAGAACCCGAGTGAATTTCTGTAATATGAAGCTTATATAATTTGGGAACTTTTAAGTGTAATATATATGGCAGAAAATTTTGCCTTTAATGGTTGCTCAACAAGTCACGATGTGGATTTACAAAGTACTGTATGAGCCATACAATAAAGAAATATTAAAACAAAACAAAACAACTCAAAGCTGCGAGCGGCACTGGACGGGCCCTCGCACCCTGTTGTTGCAGGCGGATGCAGTACCATCGACGAGGCTCTGAATTTTCACCCAATTTGGACACTGCAGAAAGGAGTTTGATATCACTTCCTGTCTCTACTAGGTCGCCCCATAGTTATGACTCCTTATTGTCATGTAGATGTGTTCAGGGTGAGACTCTTATCAAACTTGAGAAGTTTGGTGCAGATTTGATCGTTTATATTAAAGTTATCGCAATTTACAGTAGTGTTTCATGGCGAGGAATCAAAATTTGACACCATGCCACGGCCACACTCTTCGACAATAGGTAAATGTTTTAATAACTTTTGATCATAAAGTAGTCTAGATGGCACACATCGATTTTGAAGTTGTTCTTATGAAATTCGTAGGAGGAATTCATTGACATACAATGCATGTAAAACACTAAAATTGACCACAAAATTCAAAATGGCCAACTTCCTGCTAGGTTCAAGCAGTGGGTCCAAGAGACTTTTTTATGTGTCTGGGCGTGATACACATGTGTACTGATTTTGTTCATGCGGATGAAATGTGCTACCAGGGCTGCTGTTCAGAGGGCGTGGCCTAACCATTTGGCCACGTCCAACACCAAAAACCATATCACATGTCAATTTTCACCACAGCTGATGTTGTGTCACACACACTGAATATGTTTAAGCTCCCAAAAAATGCATTGAAATTGCTGCTCGTGCCCTAAATATGTGTATGAAAAGGAATATATTTAAATATAAGAAGTCTAATAACTAAGAATTGTTTAAATATTTAATTAAAACCACAAACTCCACAAACCCCGGTAGCTCATCTGGTAGAGTGTGCACGCCACGTATCAGGGTCAACATTACAAAAAACAAAATTTGCCATGCACTTATAAATATCACAAGTAATGTTTACTTGATTACTAAATTCTTTTAAGTATGTCACATGAGAAAAATGACACTTACATGAGTAAATCATACAGTGTAATACATACAAGTCTTGTACGTAGACATCCAGTATATTTAAAACCTAGGCAATAGAAAATTAGTTTTATTCTTTGTCTTTTCAGCATGAGTCTCTTTTAACTCTTTCCCCACCAGTGTTTTTTTTAAAAAGGTGCCAGCCAGCGCCAGCATTTTTGACAAAATTCATTCATTTTTCAACACCCACAGAATATTCAGTTCTATTAATATGTCAACAGAATATATCAAAAGAAAGAATGTATCCTCTAGTTTTAGACACACACACACACACACACACACACACACACACACACACACACACACACACACACAAAATGGTTTGTTCAGGCTTCATTCATGTTTTTTTTTAGTATGAATGTTGGTTGGTTGCAACAAAAAATCCTCTTTTCAGACAAAAAAACTGAGAAAACAGCATTTTTGTGAATGAGCAGAATAACGACTTCATGTTTTTATTTTATTTTTTCATCACTTCATATTGTGTGTGACATTACTGTCACCAGTGTGGTTAATATTAGATGTGTACCTGCCCCGCCCAGGAGCCTGAGAGGCCCAGGAGCAGGGGTCCTCTCTGCTCTGGCTGCGGTTACAGGTCCTGGGGGCTGCAGTGTGAGTAGCCTCACTGTGTCCCAGCTGCTGTGGAGGTCTGGGGGCTGCAGCACGAGCAGCCCTGCTCTGTGCCTGAGCTCTGTGGCCAGGTCATGATGCTCTCTGACCCGTGAATGTGCAGCTGAGCACCGATGTTTTCATTTTCATTCCAGTAGGTTTTTTTGTCAGATAGTGCGTCACAGCGTTTTCTATCGCCTTGCAGTGAAAACAGCAGTTGACAGAATATCTTATCAGAGTTAAGCTCTCTTTTATATATTTCACACAACTGCCTCTGTCACTTTTAGACTGTACAAACAATGACAACACCATGAATACCTTTATTGTCTCAAAGTGTGCAGCGTTATGATTCATCAAGTCTCTATGACGACAGACTTTTCAGCCCACCTTCGAGGGTGGCCATTGGGAACTGGCTGTGTCTTTGGAGGTTATAAATAGGCCTGACTGAAAAACCACTATATCACTTCACTATAATGAAGTTTTATATCTATCGATATTCATAATTTTTGATCATATAGGTCATAACTGACAACATGTTGTGTAAAGGGTGAAAGTGGCTAAGGTAATAAGTGTGTTTTATTGTCGCTGGGTGATATAAATAAAATCAAATAACACATTTGACCAAGTACTTATATTGCAACAATATTGTAAATATGACTTTTGGTGCTTTCACAAAATATGAAAAATAGTGTTGCTATTTATTTGCATTTTCCTTAACCAGTATTTGAAAATACTAACAATTGATGAATCACTAGTTACTAAAACAATACAAGCTGCACCTTTTTTTCTCATTCTCTTCTTATTTTAATTTTTAAATTTTTTAAAGACTTTTGACAAATAATAATTAGTAATGTGGATATAAAGTGGATGAAGGCAAATAATTAGTTGACGTCCAGAAAATTACATCACTTTAATTTTATACAACCTTATAAAACAGGAGAACTCTTACGTCATATCACAAGGTAACAAATCTAAGATGATATCTAGTTTCATATCATGATACAATATATTGCCCAGGCCTAGTTATACAGAAATGACTTTATATTAAATAGTTGGTTTAGGTGTTGAAGCCTTTGGGTTTCCAACAGTAGATAATTGAGCACTTTAGAATTTTGCAAAACTTTGTAATCCAGTTCATGATCGCATTTACAGTAGATTTCAATGTCATTTATTTGTCGTTATACAACACAGGGTTGCGCAACAAAATGAGTTCTACAACTCTGTACACAACTAATGTGTATACACCCATTCTTGAGAATTAATACAGTCCTTCCAAAAAAACTCCAATTCTTTTGTTGAAAATGTATTCTTAAAGGGATTATATATAGAGAACGTTGGTAAATTATGAAATGTTTTGGTTTGCTTTAATTTTTTAAATGTCTAAACTTGCTAAATCAAAGCTAAAAAAGAATTATGGTTTAAAAATGTACATTTTGATTCACATTAAAATATCTATTAGCAACTTTAAAAATAAAAGGTTGCTCACTATGATAATGCTGTGAAATGAAGAAAATGTAACATTTTGTTCATAAGACATCAACTCCATCAGATGGAGGATCTGACACAACTCTCAGTTCTCTTAAATTACTGAATATCTGTTTGATACTAGTATTTTTTATTTATTTAAGAAAAATAAATTAAAAAATAAATTTTAAAAGAGTCAGTGCCCATTTGGGCCCCCCAGTCAAAAAAGTCTGGATACGTCCCTGAATGTAATGTCAACTCTGTCACAGTGATGTTTTAATCTCTTATATTCATTGAATGAGTTCATATGGATTTATAAAATGGGTTTAGGTTGAACAACAAAAAAAAAATCATAGTACACCTAGGGCCGGATCTATTAAAGTTTTGTGTGTATAAAAATGTTTGCAAACTCATTGCACGCGCAAAAAAAATGTACAAAGTTTTGCTCATAGAAATTGCATCTATATTTAACACATGTCAAAGGGAGGTGCAAACGGTTTGTATGTGTAATTGCACACACATATGTTATTGTTGCAAGAAGGAGACATCGAAACGATGAAAGGAGACACAGAGAACGCATTTTTCACCCTCGTGTGAACATTTTTGGAATGAACGAGGAAACAATCATTAAAACATATCGCCTATCCAGCATTGCCATTTTGGAGCTGCTGGAGTGGATTTGGAGCTTGCGCCCCCCACAGACACTGAGCATGTGTACAGAAATCCCAAACACACACATTCATTTAATGTGCAGTGTGTTTGTGATGCCAAAGGCATCATTACCAACGTTGTGGCAAAATATCCCGGGTCAGTACATGATTCTTTTATTCTGAGAAACAGTTTTCTGTTTTCCAAGTTGCGAGATGGCGAGTTTGGAGATGGCTGGCTTGTAAGTGAGTCAATTTGTAAAATCCTTTGTAAAATAATTTATTACATTAAAAACAAGAGCATGTTTCATATTGATTCATATGTATTTAAGGTGACAGTGCACCTGTTCCTCAATGCTGGTCAGAGGCATCTCATCCACTGTGCCCCCCACATGTTTTATTTGCAGATGTTTTATTATACGCCAATTTTTCTTTTGTTCGTCTTCTGATATCTTGATATCTTCTTTTCACTTCATCCACTGTTCGCATCGTTTTACCAACAGCATTTACTTTTTCACAAATTTCTTCCCATATAGCGTTCCTTTGTGCGACAGTCAGATTTTTTTTTTTGCTGTTGCTCATTTAAGTGTTTATTGGCTTCATCTACCAACACCTCTAATTCCATAGGGTCGAATTTCACTTTGCGCTTTCTTCTCTCCAAACTCGCCATGCTGCAAACCATGAAACACGCAAAACCCTCATTTAAATA
>JAJHUR010105794.1:839-15440 GCA_027495735.1 Lutjanus campechanus
AGTGGCGCAGTGGGCGTGGCAGGGCAAAATATCACTCGCACCCCTGAGAGGGGACGGCAAAGGAGGATTTGGACACACCTTGAATAAATTAAGTCCATTGCACGTCAGACCGGCGTCAGAGAGGGCTCTAAGGCTCAAGTGGTTTTCACTCCAGTGCGCCGGACCGTAAGATAGCAAACGCGTCGGGCCACGCCTTCGTTTTGCCTGTATGTTCAGACCGCCCGCCCACGGCGGATCAGACCCGGCGCAAGTCAGTTTGCTATCTTACCGAAATGCCACGGCGCATGCGCTGTCACATGCGCTGGCGGCGCAAAGGCATTGCGCCCAGCGTAAGATAGGGCCCTAAATCTTTTTGGAGCTCAAACTCGGTCAAAACAGCAAGCACAAAATTCTAAGATATGAAATTGCACAGATCGTTGATAAATGTCAAAAACAATGACAAAACTTTGTGTTCTTTTCAGTACCAGTGAGAAATTAAAAGAAATACAAAAAAATAGTAAATAATTAAACATTGATTCATTTCACTGACACGTACATGTAAAACATTTGCACGGTCAACTGATATCATTGGTAGATATAATTTGCGGAAAAATTGCAAGGTTGTGCAGAATTTACAGAGACTGGTTTTTAACTACACGCATGATGTTCGAAATCAAGGCCTCAGTGTCATGTCCACCACAGAGGACAAATATGAATTGTCAGGTCTTGGGAGGACAATACCGCTGCTGTTAAAAAACATTGTAATGAGACTTTAAAATACCTTGGCACCAACAAAAGGCAGTATCAGAAAAAGCGCATGGTTCATACAAATGGAAAAAGAATGCTAGATATTTCTAAAAAGAAAATACATAAATACTCAACTCAAGTCTATATAAATCTTTTTAAACAAAGAATACCAAAAAAACAAGGCAATAAACATGCTTTTATTACATTAAGTGTGTGTTCAGGGCTCCGAGACAGCCTCGGTCACAGATCATTTGCTGGGTTGACGACACAAACCCAAGTCCATCATAACAAGTTTGATAAAGGTCCTGAGTTTGTGTACAGATAAACACAGGATCCACGTTCTGACACAGCGGGCATCAGGGCAGATATGATAAACACTACATTTCCCTCAGACAGGTCTTTTTTTTCTCTCTCTTTTTTTTTTTTTTTTGTCAAAACAGCAATCTCAACAGCAACGGAGTGGAACCACAATGCATTATCCAGTCTGATGAAAGTTGAGATACGGTATGAGCTTGAGCAGCTTGTCGGGGAATGTATTCCACTTCCTTGCACACAATGTACAGTCATTTATGCTGAAGGGAAGCACGTGCAAGACTGTGAAATATGATCTTAGAAAGGCTTTGAGATGGCATTATAAACCAGTACTCATTCAAAGATACACTTCAAGCATTTAAGCACATGTAAAATGTACATTCTCAACAGCAGTTCATTCTAAAGAAACACAATAGCTTAACATGGTCATGACTGTACAAAACTGCTGACAAAAGATGCATGATAAAGCTGCGTCAGTGAACCGTGGGGACGAATCTGAAACTGGCTGTTAGAAAAGACCGATGAAATATGAGATAAACGCTCAGCGCAAAGCAACCCCTCAACCCTGATCATAAAGATACTGTATGAGCAATGCAGTGTGATGGAGGAGATATCATCGGTTTTGTGTTTGCACAGTGAAACCTAATACTGCTTTATAGAGAGGACATTTATCCTCAGGAATGCAGGAGCGATAAAACTGGATTTATGGCCAGTTAATGTATGCTGGGGGCGCTGTAAGCCACACATTGTTGAAACCTAATTTACTTTCATTGTTAAAACATGTAACACAAGTCCAGCATTTCACATATTGTTCTGTATTTTGCCCCTATTCCAAAACAGTTGGCACGCTGTTTAAAATATAAATAAAAACAGATTGCAAGGTTTTTGCGAATTGATACAGCACAAAGACAAGATATTTAAAGTTCATGCTGATAAACTTTTTTCTTTTCTATAAATATAAACATATTTGGGATTTGATGCCTGAAACACGTTCAAAAAAAGTTGGGACAGGAGCAACAAAAGACTGGGAAAGTTGTAGAATGTTCAAAAAACACCTGTTTGGAACCTTCAACAGGTAAACCGGTTAATTGGTAACATGTGATAGTATCATGATTGGATATAAAAGGGGCATCCCTGAAGGGCAAATAGTCTAAGAACAGTTTAAGAACATCTCTCAAGACAAAAGTGCAGGAACTGAGAGATTTCACCATCTACAATCCATAGTATCATTAAAAGATTCAGAGAAATCTCTGCATGTAAGGGGCAGGGCTGAAAACCAACATTGATTGTCTGACCTTTGACACCTCAAGTGGCACTAAAACCCATATGATTGTTGAAAGGGTAGTACATGGGCTCAGGAATACTTAAGGAAACCACCAGTTCATGCAAGTTAAGACTGCCATGCAAAGTGAAAGTCAGATATCAGCAACACCCAGAAATGCCGCAGACTTCCCCAGGCCTGAACTCTTCTCAGCTGGACTGACGCAAAGTTGAAAAGTGTGCTGTGGTCTGACGAGTCTGCATTTCAGATTTTTTGGAGATCATGGATGTCCTGTAGGCTAAAGAGGGAAAGGACCACCCAGAGATGTTACCAGCTTTAACTTCCAAAGACAGCACCTGTGATGGCATGGCATCATGGGTAACTGTCACATCTGTGAAGGGCCCATTAACGCTGAATGGGTTTGGAGCAGCATATGATGCTATTCAGACGACATCTTTTTCAGGGACGTCCCTGCTTATTTCAGCAAGTTGCAATCTGCATGTGTTCCAACAGTGTGGCTTCCATAGTAAAGAGTTCAGGTACTAGACTGACCTGCCTGCAGTCCAGACCTGTCTGCCATTGTAAATGTGTGGGGCATTATGAAGCGCTGATTAGCAAACTAGAAAACAGTGATTTCTGAAATGACGAGAGCCATGAAACTATTGATCTGTCTTAGTTAACAATATTGTAATAAGGTATAAAGGTAAAATAATGAGGTAAAAATCTTGGGTTGCACTCCTCAAGTCTGTCGGTGTTAATCTATGTGAAATGTATAGAATAGTTTACAGAAACATCAGATTCTGAATTGGATTATTTGTTATTATTTGTTATTAATATTGTGAAGATCAGTTACAGAGTATGAGGATGATATGAGGGGTACTGGCTGTGTTTACAAGATGCATGAAGGTGACAGGTATGTCACAGTGATTTCAATGAGGTCATTATCTGCTCACCCTCATGCTAACTGAGAGCTGAGTTTATTTTGTTGGTCAGCAAAACACTGCTGGAGTTTCACAGGAAAACAGTGTTGCAGAATCTCCTAAATAATGAAAGTGAATGGTGACCAGATTTCAAACAGAAAAAAACAACAGGAAAAACATGCTGTAAATAATATCTTTTTAGTCAACATGGCATGTTGGGGCTTTAGGAGACTTGGATTACATTATATGAGCAGTGTTGAGGCATTTTATGATTTTCTTATAGTTGTTTTTTTTATATATATATATTTGAAAACTGGCCACCATTCACTTCCATTGTTTGGGAGATTCTACAACACTGTTTTCCTGTGAAACTCCAGCAGTGTTTTGTGGACTAAAAAACTAAACCTGGCCTTCAATCGGCATGAGGGTGAGGAGATAATGACAGAATTTTCATTTTTGGGTGAACTATCCCTTTAAGTTGTAGAAGTTTACAAACACATTTTTAGATACACTCATTCCTCCCGCAGTGGCAGCTGCACGCTCTGTCTTCTGTTTTAAACAGATGAAATCAAATGAAATCAACAGTCTGTTAAGCCCTATTCGCACGGGATTAGTATTACCTGGGGACGTCTAATTTGTAAATTAACCCCCCCACCCCCCACCCACCTCTGTGTTTCTTGTGGCGCATTTGCACAGAATAAGCAAAGTCTGCATATTACTCGAATTTACTGACATTAAGGCCCAGATACCGGAAAAAGATAGAAAACGGCGCGCAATAAAAAGAACAAACACCGCCCAATCACTGAGATGCAGATTCGCACGGGACTAGTATTATCACGAGACGTCTGTGTTTGGCGAAATATGGTAGGTAATTTGCGGTGGAATTTTTACTTTACAAATTACAGACATGGCGCATTCGCACGGGATTAAGATCACAGGTATCCGCTATTATTACAAATTACCAGAGGTTCCCAGGTAATACTAATCCCGTGCGAATAGGGCTTTATTTATGGTCGCCTCATCAGTGAATCAAGTGAAAACACATCAATAATATTTCTATCTTCTATCTCCAGTTCTACTGCTTGCAATTTGGAACTATCCTTCATTTTTTAGGAGACCTGGTCACTAGTATTTTTTCACAGTATTTTTTCAGACAGACATTATCAATTAATAAATTGTGCTCAATTTTAACTGCTGTCCGAGTGTTTTCTTACTGTTAGACTAGTTGACTAGTCTAAATTAAAATTTGTGTTTAATCGACAGGGAAATTAGTCTCCAGGAACATCCCTAATAGTTAAAATGCATCTGAACTGATTCTGCTTCGCCCGTCTGCATTTTTGGGTCCACCATCTTGTTTTATTTTGAACATGTAAAAAGAAAGTAAACATTAAAAACATAAAAATTGTAGTAAGAATCACAAAATGAAGGCAGAACAGAAAAAAGTTCACTGAAGAAATTCTCCAAAAAACAAAAAAACAAGAAACAAAACAACAGTTTACGTGTTCGAAAAGCAGTAAGAAGAAATGCATACTTACATATTTAATCCTACCCCTTCTCCTTTATCGCATTATTCACACTATATATGCATATATATATACATACATACATATATATATCATGTCACACATAAGACTGGAGGTATACTTGCGGTTTAACCATGCGTTTGCATAGACAATCAGCTGCATAGTGAGCGAGCTGTTCACGATGCGGCTGCTTGTCTACGTGGGCAAAACACCACTAGAGGCCACAACAGAGAACTCAGACCTGTTAAAAGAAAAGAAAGAAGAAACAGATTCCGTTTTTCCACCATCTTCCACCGTGCACGTACATAGTGGTCTCAAGCCTGTTTCCATTTATTTAGACATCGGCTTCCAAAACCAAACTTATCTGTCGCCAGCTGTTGTGAGAGCATGTTTGTCACTGTGTGGCAGCAACGATAAGTTGTAAAGATGAGGGCAGATGCGGACTTGTTCAACGAGCCTGCACCATTGTTGTTGCTGGTGACGTATCTCCTGACCCTGTCACTGCATTCTGCCCTGACACCATCGGTCATGTGTGTATTGCATCTTGTGGTGTTAATTTTTGAGGACGTGCACGGCAGACGCTCCAAATGGACCCAGGATACATGAGGCAGACATCATGTGTATGCAAACATGTAGTCAAAAGCAACTATATCTCTGCCCAAAACAAAACACACCAGTCCCAGTGTAAAATACTCCATTTCAAACAAGACCAACAAAAGAAAATAAAGTAATAAATAACATAAAAAAGTAAAATACAGCAGTGACTAATAAATAAAATCAAATGGAATGATTCACTCTGCTGCACTATCACCCCTAGTCAGGTCAGAGGCCAAGGTAAGCAACACTAATCACTTAGCAGTTATGTTAAACCCCAAACAGCCCAGGTCAAGCAAACCCTCAAACCCAGTCTGGAGCTTAAAACCAAACAGCCTTTGGCGAAAAAAAGGCATAAAATGATACCAGTTTGCTGTAAAAATAGGTAAACTCCTGTCCTAATATTTCCACACGTTTGCATTCTGAGCTGTATTTAGAAAAGAGACGTCTGTTAGAGTCATTTAGCAAGGTTAGACAAGATTGTTCAGCTGTATAAAGACTCATGTAGCCTGGTTTGAGCAGATATAGTTCTTGGCAGATATAGAGATTAACTTTGCGAGCATTAAAATTCCATGTTAAGTGTGTCTGGGGGTTTGTCACTATGCCGACAAACACAAACTAAAAACAGCAGAAGAAAGCCGGAGAGACGGAGAGGGAGAAGCTCACAAAGCAGGCTTTTTATTACCCAGAACCCCACTGTCTCCCAGGGAGCACATATTTAATTACAGACGTGACAAGGAAGACATGAGGGAGTTCAAATGCAACGAATCTGTCATCCCCCCGCCCCGAGTGGAAATCGCACTCTCACCACACAGCATGCTGTACAGATTAGCTCGGGGTCGGAAATTACAGAACATCTCCCAACCTCAGTGGAACTCTCTGCAGGAGCCTGCCAACTTTCAGGACGGGCTTCCTGCAGTCTAATGAATCTCCCGTTTCCCTTTCAAGCTGGCTAAATAGACGTTTCTGTACGGAGGTTGTTTCTAGCTTATCGTGCAGCACATGGACGTTTATTTTGCTTCATACCGAGCATGAGAATGTGATGTTATAAATAGATTTTTACCCTGATTCAACTATTTTTCCAGCAATAGCTCAAGGCCTGAGTCTGAATGTACCTTTTTATTCATACTTGAAGAGTGTATCCCCAGGCACTTCATAGGCAGCAGTGCATTTGATACCAGTGTAACTCAAGAAATGCTTACGATGTTAAACTTTGCTTAATGGGGTGCCTCAGGGATCCATCTGCACCTCTGCTCTTTCTCCCCCCACTGCGACACCATTTATGATATGTGATCACTGAATCGAGGGACACAAATCAAGGGATCCCCTCTCCCTCGTGGGAGGTACGTGCAGCGCGCGCTCGCCCACAGTCAGCACATTTTAACAGAGCTCTTCTTTCTCACATTTTTCATGGGTGAACGTAACACTTTCAAAGATATTACACTCTTAGAAATAAAGGTGCTAACTAGAACCATAAAGGGTTCTTCAGCTTGTCCCCATAGGTGAACCCTTTATGGTTCCTGGTTGAATCTTTCAGAAAGTTTTACCCAGAACCCAACATCTGTGAAAGGTTTCACCCAGAACCCCCTGTGAGAGGTTCTACAGAGAACCCTTCTATGGTGTAATGGTACCGCCCAGAACCCTCTATGGAGTTCTGTTCAGAACCTTTCCACCCTATGAGTGCCAGCAACAACCCATCCAGGGGGTTCTACCAAGAACCTTTATACTGTATATTCAAAAAATTTTATCTAGAACACTCAGGCTCTACAGAGAACCTTTTTTACATTTTAAGGGCTTTATCTTCGAACACACTCACAGGGTTCTACCAAGAATCTTTTTATATTCTAAGGGTTTTATCTAGAACATACTCAGGGGTTCTACCAAGAGCCTTTTCATATTCTATGGGCTTTATCTAGAACACACTCACAGGGTTCTACCAAGAACCTTTTTATATTCCAAGAGTTTCAAGAGTTTTATCGCTCACAAAGTGGGTTCTACGGAGAACCCTTTTATATTCTCAGGTTTTCATCTAGAACACACTCAGGGGGTTCTTCCAAGAACATGTTATATTCCAAGGGTTTTATCTAGAACCCACCCAGGAGGATTTATCTAGAACTCACAAAGGGGGCTCTACCAAGAACCTTTTGATAATCCAATGGTTAACCTAGAACCCATCCAGGGGGTTCTACCAAGAGCCTCCTTGATGTTCTAAGGGTTTAATCTAGAACACACTCATTGGGTTCTACTGAGAACCTTTTTATATTTCAAGGGTTTTGTCTCAAACTCACAAAGGGGGTTCGACTGAGAACTGTTTTAAATTCTCAGGATTTTATCCAGAACACACTCTGGGTTCTACCAAGAACCTCTTCATATTCCAAGGGTTATCTAGAACCCACCCAGGGGGTTCTGGACAATGTTAAAAAGAACCCTTTACAAACCTTCGACGAAAGAGTTTTTCAACAATACTGAAGAACGCCTTCTAAAGACGGTTCTTTCGATGAAAAGAGTTCTTAATGGAACCCTTGATCTTACAAAGAACCCTGGACAAGCCCTTTCTTCAAAAAAGGGTTCTTCAGAACCATATGGTTCTGGGTAGAACCTCAGACCTTCAGGAGGAACCTTTTTGGATCTCTTATTTCTGGGAGTGTACTTTCTGCCTTGACAAACATGAAACCTATCCCCTGGTAATAATAGAAGTGCGGGAGGCATTTAAAGAGGTGGCTCAATGTACAGTAAAAGATTTACACACCTCTCCTCAGACAGCTTCAGGCTTTTATCTGTGTGTGATACACAGCTCTCACATGGCCTCAGGGGATAACATACTTCACTGTACGGAGCTGCATGCCTCACATCTGTGTAAATAGATAAGCGTTGTATAATCTCTGCTGCGTGAGGCATTTGTCTCACAGGGTACAGCATGCACGGGTGAAGAAGTGCTAAGATCCCTCAGATTAAAGCTCTGATCAATATTTTTATATCAATGACAGATCAAATAACTATGTGTAATGTGATAAGGGTCGCCTGTAGTGACACACCCTCAGAGAATTATTACCAGGCTCTGCAGATCCATTCATCTTTATTGTAGCGTCTCGCTAATACATTTGCCATATCAGTTTTATAAGGAGATGATCTGTCAGTGTTGTTTATAGCTTGTTTCTGCTGCCCCCAAATGGCCAAAAAGTGGCATGATGTAAAAATAGCTAAATACGAGTAAAAGTATTGCATTCATTTTTTTATTTGAAGCAACACAAGGCAATGCCCATATACTGTATATGACCAGGGTTCAAATTACACAGTGGCTTTCGTGGGAGCCCGATTTTCCCATATTTCACATGCATGCACATACATGGAAGTGCATGACAGCATGGTCAGTTGCTTGATTACTGTAGAAAAAGTTCTGCTTTTAATACCACAGTATTAACTGTCAGTAACATTCTGTACTTTTCATAGAGAGTATAATGACAACAAAACACTATGGTTTCAAAATCAAAGAATAATCTTTTTGAAAAAAAAAATTTAACCCACTGAGACATTTGTGTTTACATCGGAGGACAAAATTGGATTGTGATAAGAGAATAAACACACAGCATTGACACATTGCACAAACAATATGCATCCCAGCAACTTTAATGTACAGACAATAAAATATAACTTAAAAATGGACAATGTTTTAGGGCTCCCACTAAATAAATAAAGTACGCTCTCAGGGGAGCTCATGTCCTTTATAGGGGAGTCAAGCTCCCCTTAGCTCCCCCGTAATGCAAACCATGTTCAGGACTAGTGGTTTGTTGGCATCTTTTTTTTCCCCAGTCTGTTTTTACTCCCAACACGTCAAATATGGCATCTTTGTCAATGGCGTTATGCTTCAAACAATGACACTGTAGGTGTCCTCTTGGGTCATTTCTGGGGAGCAGTATGTTTATGTGCCGCAGAGGTCAGGTGATGTAGTGTAAAGAGCGACATAGTTGACACTGTGTTAGGATCAGGAGACTGCTGATCGCGTCCCATGTGAAACCAATGCTCAGTGTTGTCTTCTTTTGAACTTGTGTAATGTGCATAACTTGAATTAACTTCGCTTATATAATTAACATGCTTATTTTACAGAGCTATCCAAGTAGTTATGGTACTTAAACCTAAGTAAACTGTGGCATTTTCACAACATTGACCATGTGTTTATTATTGCTACTGTGACAATGAAGATGATTTGACTCTGATGATGAAGGTCACCTGACTTCATCCTTTCCTTTTCCTGCAAGTCTGTGTAAAGGAAAAATTGAATTTTCTGTCTAAACACATTATGCGTAGTTGCTGAAAACGTGAAAAGACTGAGAACTCCTGTATGTACTGAATTCTGGTTGTAGACCATTCTTTGGGCCGACCTGAAACATGGCTCAGTGACGTTTCAGGGCCATTTCCCCCAACACTGTATAAACCCCATGAACAACACCGCCTCCGCCTCCCCTCACCCTCCCTTAACTGTCAGTTACAAATTTACCTTTAGTGTCTCTCTGAGTCCAAATCAGCCCAGCAGTTCATCTCGCTTCAGTTCCAACAACCCAACACAGAAGAAAAAAAATATTACCATCCTGTCACTGTCCTCTGGCTCTGGTGGCTCAAACATGTCTGGACGTGTCCAATAAAACTGCCAGATGGAGCGTCCATGTTTCAGGTTGTTTTCAGGTCATAGTGGTGTTTGACACAGAGCGGACACTCCCCCATCATTTCAGAGCAGACAAAACTCTTCATTTTATCATGATTTTGAGACCTAATTTTTTTAACTTTGTGAGTTTTTTAATCAGTTAGATTTGTCTGGGTGGTTAATAACACGTGTTTCTGTAGTGTGACAAACTCAGAACACACATTCATTGTTGCTTTACATGATATTTAAATGTTTCTTTGCAAGCTTTATTTTGGAAGTCTAACTGGATATTGCATATTTATCACTACTAACTAGACATTCTTCACAGTGGGGGCCTGGGCCCCTTTGAGGACCTCAGCACAATGCTGAAAAATAAGTAAAATTATCATTATGTGAATTATTATTATTATTTATCAAAATATATAACTTTACAATATCTTATTTGCCATACCTATCTTTCTAATCGCCTGCCATTCATCATCAGTGTTGACCTGGACTGCGACCTGCCTGTTAAAAAGCTGCTCCGCTCCTGAAATTTAGTGCAAACTCACAAGAGTGGACATGTTTTTGAGAAGGAAAAGACCTGACGAGCAGACCAACAGCCCAGCTAACAAAAGCTCAGCTGCAAAAAATCTGAAAAACTATGGAGCTAAGTAAAATTCACAAGTATGATGCAGTACACATAAAGTGTGAATTTTTTGTTTGTTTGTTTGTTTTTTTTAAAGAAATTTTGTAAAAGGGGGACCCAGCCATAAGCCAATGCTATTGAGGGGCTTTGGCATGGAAAAGACTGGGTACCCCTGAACTAGACCACGGAGCCTTGCGTGTGCAAAACTGATACTAGAGGGGTGCATAGAGCATCATAGATTAAGAGCTGGAAGTAAGAACATGTTTTCTTTTTTCATTGTTTCATGTTTTTTTTTTTGGTTATTTATTTCCTGTTTTATTTTGTAGTCCTGGACCTCTCTCATGTGTTTTGACTTTACTTCCTGTCTTTGTCTTTTTCCCGCCCTTTTTGATTACCATTTTCTTGTCATTACACTTTTGTGTCAATCCCCTGTGCTTTAGATTTATTTCAAGCATTTAGATTATTTAGATTTGTCTGTCTTTCTGGATTCATCTTTTGATTTGACCCGGAAGTCTAGTTTGTAAGTCTGTGGAAAATTGTTTTCTTTTTTTTTTTTAAACTGCATTTGAACTGTTTCTGCTTCGCCAGTCTGCATTTTTGGGTCCACCATCTTGTCTTATTTTGACACACTGTGACAGATAGTTCTGTTTTACCATCCTCTCTCATGCTATTATCTTTGATTTGCTGCCTCAAGCGGGCAGAAAATCAACTAATGCTGCTTTCAGTAAGATATAAGCAAACTATATGAGAATAGTGAAAGTATAATGCAGGCATGATGACCTTTGTCAGTTTTATTTTATCACAATGGATGGTTATTAGTGATGCATTCGTGTCTTATCAGAATTTTCATGTTGTACCTGGTCAAGCTGCAGCTGGTTTTAATTATTTGATAGTTTAATGGGCTTAATTACAGTAACACATCTATAATGAGCATTACTATTATGCTTATTATAGATTTTAAAAATCTTGATCTGCAAAGTAAAAAGTGATATTTGTTAAAACAATGGAGTTGGGACAAAAGTGCAATATCTCCCTCTGAAATGTAGGAAAAAATACTTTGTATACAGTAAGTAAAGACCAAGACATTAAAGGCGTATTCATGCACAGTTCTTTGTAGTGTTAACAATTAGGCAGTTTGTTGATTTAACAGCAGGAAAGGGTCACTCAGCTATAACCATAATCCTCCCCATTAGGCTCTTCAGTGATGCCAGAGTCATCAAGTCTAGTGTTAAAATCTAATTTCAGAAATTGCTTTTGTGCCTTTTAGTGAAGATTATTTCCTCAGTAAAACACTTTGGAGTATGAAAGCCCAGTCCTGGAGGAGTACTGTCTGAAATCAAGACAACGTGCATTGATTCTTCGCTCCACACGAGGCGGCGCGGAAGTCCTGAGGATAATTCAAATATGTACTCATCTAAGGTTGATCAGGCCAGACGAGTCGAGTGAATTACCTGAGCATTTGAAAAGATTCCAGCTCGTACTTAACCCGAGATGCCATCAGTCTGACAACAAACCCAGTGTGCCGTTCAGGTCTCCTATTAGCCCGTGTCATTAAACCATCTTATACCCTCCTAAGTACAGTTTCCTGCAACTGGAATATTTTCATGGCTTTATAAAATGGTGCCCCTGCCGATGTGGTACATAATATCTTCATTTCAGCTTTTGCCAAGTCATTACCTTTATTTGCGACAAGGGAGCTAGTTCATGATATGAGGTACATCTTTTAACACCTTGGAGAAGTCGTAGAAGGACCTCACAGCTCCGAAGGGGGGAAACTGTCATGACCATGCCATATTATAAAGTCATATCAGCATTTCATAATACAGACAGAATAACTGATTATACATAAGGTATAGTGACATATAAAAATGACGTAGAAAACATCAGGATCCTTCAGGGCACATATGTCCAACAATGTATATAAATAAATGTAAATAAAGGTAAAGTTTTAAAAGGAGAATATTCCAGAAAATAACAGAGAATAAATAAGTTTATAATAATAATATAGATAAAATAAAATTTTATACCAACTAACAATAAAAAATGTATTAATAAGTAGGCAATAAATAACTACATAAATTAATAAATACAGGTCATTTAAAAGCCAGACTGAAAAGGTAAGTTTTCTTTAAAAATAGCAACACTGCTGCTGTCAGGTCCTCAGGCAGGCTGTTCCCCAGACGGGCACCATAGTGAAAAGCATGTATTAGTGTCTCTGTGTTGGTTTGATAGAGAAACATTCACATTTTCGCGATGTTCTTAAAATGATAAAATGCCATTTTAGTTACGTATCTAATATGCGGTTCAAACATAAGATCTGAATCAAAGATAACCCGGGTTTTTCACTTGTTGACAGAGTTTGAAGGGAAGTGTTTGCAGTTCTGCACTCTGAGCTTCAGGACCAACAAGGCATCGGTTTTGAGCTCTGGTTGAGCTGTAGAAAGTTCTCTGCCATCCTTATTAGTGAAAAAAGGGCATCAATTGTCCCTGAGTCATCAGGAGATACGGAAACGTGCGGCTGCGTATCATTGGAGATTGATGCCTCCTGATGACGTTTCCGAATGGCAGCATGTAGAGCTTAAAAAGTGTCTGACCTAAAACTGAACCTTGAAAGACACAATCCATGAAACACCCATCCATGGTTACATAAAAAAAATCAGTAAGATAAGATTTAAACCTGTGAATAAGAGTATCAGAGAGGCTAACCAGATTGTGAAGTCCTTCTAAAAGAAATCTACTGTATCAAAGGCTGCAGTAAGGTTGAGTAATACTAATCCAGAGAGTTTTAGAGCTCAAATCCGGCCCGGCACCTCATTTTATGTGGCCCGCAAGAGCTTGGAAATAATAAAAATTTGTGCTACAGAATTACAGTGTCCATAAACTACAGGTCCCAGAATGCATCTTGATTTTGTTATCCAGGCTCTCAAGGCATCCACTAGATGTCAGGATGCACTAGATAGTATTTCAGTATCATAAAGCCGTTTCCAGCATTGACACTTAAGCCACGTCATAGCAGTAGTAGTAACGTCATCATTTAATTTTTAAGCAAAAACACATTTTGAATCGGAAACCTTTCTTGTAGGCAACACAAAGTTTTTGATTTCTACCTTTTAATGGTTCAGTTATATAGGGCTAGTGTTACATTTTCAATTTAAGATTGTAACTAATGATTATTTTCATGATCAGTTAATCTGTTGATTATTTTCTTGATTTATTGATTAGTTGTTTGGTCTATAAAATGTCATCACTGTTACCCAGATTTAAAGGTGACGTCCTCAAATGTCTTGTTTTGTCCACAACTCAAAGATATTCAGTTTAATGTCAGAGAGGACTAAAGAAACAAGATAATATTCACATTTGAGAGCTTGAAATCAGAGAATTTGGACGTTTTATTAAAAAACTGTAAGTCGACATGATTTTCCTACCCTAAACCTAAGCAAGAAGAGCTTTTTGGCAGAAAACTTTGAAGGCTAACTTCTCCTAACAGCATTGGTTAGCAGTTATACGACTACAAGTCTATGATGTACAGACGATGAGCAAAAAGAGAGTAGACCTGGAGGAAAAATTGTAAAACTTCCTGGTAATTTCTCAATAAATTGACTTCATTTACCAGTTATCAGTTGATTCCAGAGAATCTAAATTGTAGGAAATGGCTTATATTGTGTTCAGATGCTAAGGAGAAGAAAAATGGTATGAAGAATAGCAATAATTTCAGGAACAAATCAGCTGTGATAAAGCTGAGCTCGGCGCAAGGTCTCACCTTAGATATGTTATATAGGCTTTGATTTGTACAGTGGTCGAGCAGATTTCACCCGATGACAGCGTCATTGCTGCGAGTAGAGGGATTGCTGTGGAGAGGGTTTTGATAGGGAGACTGGGGATTATTCTGAAACTCCAATAGTAAGAAAAACTTCCCATTTGTCCAACAGCCCTTCATACCAAACCAAAAGCCCACTGCTCTTTATTGCCCACAATCTTACCATATTTTGACCTGCAAA
>JAJHUR010105801.1:1322-11524 GCA_027495735.1 Lutjanus campechanus
GTGTGCAGGATTTTTTTTTTTTTTTTGGTTCTTTCACAAGCATAAATACAGAAAACATAAAATGTAGGTTTTTGTTTACCCTTTGTTTTTACAAGATTCTGATATTTCTCTAAAGTGTGGGGTAATACTTTATTTTAAGAGGTGTGCATCAGACTGACGTGACGCAACATAACCATGACATGGCAGGTGGCAGTCTTTATGAACATTTATAACTGCTATCATTAAGTGTCATTTGGTCAATTAAATAATTTTTATTACAAAGTTTATTCATTCATTCATTCGAATGAATGAATGTTGCAAAGTTGACATTGTTTAAGTTTTTGACATTAATCAAGACAATAATGTCTCTGTTATGACAACTTGACATTGAACCAGACAACAACGCCTTTGGTATGACAGTTTGATATTAATCAAGACAACAATGTCTTTGGTATGACAACTTGACATTGATCGAGACAATAATGGCTTTGTTACGACAATTTGACATTAATCAAGACAACACTTCCTTTGTTATGACAACTAGACACCAACAAAGAAATAGTTTTATCATAATGTAGTGTGTTTACATTACATGATACTGTCATGTGGTTGGATTTGACATTGGCTCTCATGAGGCCATTATAACTGTGCCATGAATACTTTCCTTGATCTCAACTACAGTAATACATTTTGGACTTGTCATAAAGATGTCATTAAGTGTTATTACACTGTCAAATGCTTTTATATGGGTGTCATGAATAATGCACTTGACCCCAACTAAAGTAGCAACATCTGGACTTGTCATTAAATGTCATAAGGCCAGTAAGACAACAAAGTACAGTACTAAGGTAATTTAGAGTTTCATGATGGACAGATACTGTAGCTAGCTTTCCTTGTTTCTTATGTAGGCTAACTGCTGTTAACTGTAGCTGGTGTTAGCGAGTTAGCTCACTTAGCTGTGCAGCTAGCCGCCCTATTAGCTGACTTAGAGTAGAAAGAGCCAAACCTGGCAAAAAAAAAAAAAAAAAAAAAAACATTTTAAAACCCACCTTGGTACTGTATTCCCTGGTCTAGCTGTGTTCCATCCTATGCACATCTCTTCAAATAAAGTGTTACCAAATATAGCATGTCCCATGACATTAGCTATAGTGATACATGTCATTAAATGTTATAAGGCCAGGGTGACAGATTGTGGCTGGTGTTAGCTAGTTAGCTCACTTAGTTGTGCAGCTAGCCACCCTATTAACCGTCTCAGCCTTAGGTCACACCCGGCAAGAAAACCACCTTGGTACTGTATTCCCTGTCCAACTGATCACTGTCGGTCTTGGAGGCTGTGTTTGGTCCCGGTCCAGCCGTGTTAAGTCTTATGCACAAACCTTCAAATAAAGTGGTACCAAATATAGCATGTCAGAGCAATAAAGTCTTGGATTTATTTCCTGGACTTGTCCCTGGTGTTTACAGTGCCCACTGACCGTTTACTGTGACATTAAGATATATTAGAAAGTAGAAACTAAGAAAAACACATGACCCAAAAAATGAAATCTTGTTTTTTTCCCCTCATTTTGTGAGGGATTTGACTCTTTACTTAAAAGGATGCTCTCCATATTTACATATACGGTCTCACTTTGCACATGCACAGTGACAGTATCTTTCGGCTAAATATAAACATGTCTGCTCCTGTAGCCCCCATGTGGCTGTCTAGTTCCTATTGTGCCTGTGAGATTGGCCCACTGAATCTTATCAGTCACTGCCTTCTTCCAGACATCCCATTCATTCTGCCTCTATTCTCAGTGAGAAAATTCCTCGGGCGGAGAAGTTCCTCTCTCCGAAAAAAAAAAAAAAAAAGCAAAAACAACCTTCCTAACCAATTACTAGCCCATCCACTGGCACCTCACAGCTGCTCGCCTCATGTAATTGAGTGGGCAATGGAATAACATGCCCCTTGATGAAATATTTCACACTCAGATGAGTGTTCCACCATTGCCCAGCAAGCGAAGGAAGAATACACTGCAGGTGCGATCGACGACAGAGGTAATTTGCAGGTGGAAAGCAGCCAACGACTCCAGTGTGAGCAGGCTGCATTTGAATGTGCTCAGCCAACACGCAGACCTTGAAATTAAAAGATGAGATGAAACAAAAAAGCTTGGCTGCGGCAGCGGTGGGAGAGTTCAGGATTAATGCTCTACCATTCCACTAACTCTGGTTGTAATTCACTCTTATTGCCAAATGCTTTCCTCAATAGACCCTAGCTGCCAAGTGGGATAGAGATAAATTTACTCCTTTGGATAGGCTACACAGGAACAATAAGACTTAAGAGACGTAAATGTTTGACTCTGAAAAGGTCTAAGCCGTCCCGCATTGGCTGGCCGGCACACACACGCACACACACAAACATTTCCACAGCCGCTCACCCCTTCTTGACGATGATGACGATGGCCCCGAGAAGCAGGATGAGGACCACCAGACCGCCGGCGCAGGCCCCGAGGATCAGGCCCATGTCTTCGGCGTGCTGGGACACCTCAAGAGCCCGCTTAGAGTCCTTACAGGCAGCTACACAGCGTAACAGAGAGGTGAGGAAGAGGAAGAGCAACGGTGGATGGTTATTTGGTTCTAATTGCGAAGACAAAATGCTACATGTAGTGGTTTGATGTCAATAAATCATCGGCACATTCATTTTAGTGTAATTACCATAAACAAACAAAACTATTGCCAAGGAGATTGGCAGCCTCTACTGGAGGTCTGCGGGGTGAGAAATCTGCTGATTTATGGCACAAAACAAGATAAGTGTGCTGTTCTTTTACCACAGACTGACAGACAGAGCCTCAACGCTGAGTTCATCCAAATATGAAAGAGACAGATTTTCTCACTTACCCCTTGTGGAGGGTTTCTATCTAACTATGCAAATTGGTTTGGTTTTATTTGTGCGGGTTTTGTGATATGTGTAAATGGAGTTTCACAAATTTATGGAGGTGAATGCGTGGTGGTGTTTACAGCACTGAACATGACATTTAAAAACATTCGCCAGCCAAGCGTCTTTTATAGTATCCTGCGTAACCTGGATAATTTACAAACCTCACTGTGAGGAGTTTTTATTGGAAGTAGTTTCAACTAAAGAAATGTCCACTGCATTGAAGTGGAGACAGATGGATATGGAAATTGATATTTTGCCTGTGCAAATTAAACCCAAACTCACCGAAACTACACACACATTTTTATTTATGCATATATGAATAGAGACTATATCTAAATAAAATACTGACTGAAATAACCTTAAGGCTCCCTCCAGTGAAAACCAGCTTTTTAACCTTGTCAGCATGTTCATGTGGGGTTCTTCATGTGTTACAAGACATATTAGCTGCAAAATAAGCAGTAAACACCATGTCTGAGCATTTCTTGATCTAAAACTGCAGTGAGCACAAAACAGATTCAGTCAGGCTGGGCATATGATGTCATAAACCGAAGGAACCAATCCTGTCGATCGAGAGAGTGGCGCCAAATGTACCATTAGTAGCAATGCCCAGCCCACAGGACAAGCCAGATGTAGCTGGTTACCGTGATTAGCTTAGAAGACAGGTGCAGCTACTGAGGGGCAGGGGTGGGGGTGGAGGTGTGTCGGGTGTGTGGAGAGGGTGGGGACTTTTTGCATATTCATGAATAATTACTGAAAGCAAGGTGTCCAGCTATGTGTCAGCCATTTCAACAAGGTATTGGAACTTATTTTGGACTGACTGGAGGCTGACTTCAACAACAACAACAAAAAAAACTACAATGTTTTACCTATACAACAGCGCACTGCAATTTTCATTCATTCAGATCTGCTCAGTTATATCTGTACTATTATTGTGAACCATTCAAAGCTGAAGCTGATAATTGCTTTGGTGGTCAGTTTTCAGCAGGAGTATTTTTAAAGTTGAGTACCTGATTTTGTTGATTTGTTCACTGTCCTTTATTTTCGTGCTTCTACAATGCAGTTAAATGATTCCTTTTTGTCTGTTTTTATCATTATACCATTATATTATTATTATCATGCTTAATGCTTAATGCTTAATGTTTTATTTTGAAAACTCATGGGATTCTTTGCGCTGTTACTGTCTGACGTCCTTTGTCAGATGGACCGCGGCTCCGCTTCCTCCCACTGTACAAAACTGCAGGGGAAAAAAAAAAATCCTGGATATGAGCGCTGCCATCTTGCGCTGGTGACATAATTTGGAGCCGGAGTCTGTGTGCGGCAGTGATCAGCGTTGGAGCCGCGCTATCAAGTTCCCGCCCACGCAGCCGGCCATTTCAATCGCGAGCAGAGCTCAGCTGTCAATCATGGCATGAAACCCTGTTTTTATGCCATCAAATCACTAATTAAAACCAAACTGATCAGAAAAATGAACACTTGAACAAACATCAGTGTGATAAAAACTACCTAAATTGACAGAAGCTCATTTGCATCAAGTTTACTGCAACAGTCAACATAGTATCAGTGTTTAGCTACCTCACTATGACCATGAAAGGTCAACAACCGCTCCTGTGGCGACCAGTGCTCTTCCCTCTCTTCCAATCCCACCTTTTGCATGTTCTTTGGCCCATGTCTGAGATATTAACATAGGGTAGGAAGGATTTATGACCTATACTGCAGCCAGCCACCAGGGGGCAATTGAGATGCTCTGGTTTCACTTTTGGGGACCTCTAATATTGTCCAATGCTATCAATGATTTGAAGTAGAGCAGAGGAGAGAGCCACACCTGGGACGCTTCTGAAACACACCGTGGCACTTCTGGTGGAAGCACAAACAATGCCTAAAGTAGCCGCGATCAGCTACGGCGGCCGCATCACAGCCGGGAAACGGTGGAATCAGCACATTAAAAATTCTACGGCTCTGTCAATGTCAAAAGTTACTCCATAGTGAAAGCAAACTGAGATTTCACAGACTTGATTGCATCATTTTGCATCATCCCTGACATGTGTAGTCTCTTATGATTGTAATTTTCACATCTTTTAATTGCTATGCATCGTGAGCAGATAGTGGCGTACGGGCCATGGGCACCACTTTTTCTAGTTCAATTGTGGGGATTTTCGAGGGCATACATTTCAGGATTTCTTATTGAACCTCTCACCATAATTCTTCCAACACTGCAGCTCAATTTTCAGTCTAATTTATACGACACGGTATCGGTTATGGATACAAACAGCTTGGCGTTGTTGCAGATGCTACAGTAATCCTGGCATGGTTATTGTAGTGCACTGACAGGATAAGGATCCTCGCTCTGTGGTGTTATATCCACCAGCCTAATTCAAACAAGGCCGGGAGGGAGTGAGGTGTGTAAGAGGTCACCACAGATCCAGTTGGAGCTTTCCAACAGCGTTTTCAACTGAAGTAGTCAGCAAGCTGGTGTACTACCATGAAAAATAGCTACAGGCTGCAATGGAATAAAGAGCTCACTTGCCGGCATCAGGAGGAGCTTGAGCACTATTTCAGTGCACTGATGTCTGTATCAAAGAGAAGCTAAACATGTGTGGCTTTAGAGAGACGCTGTGGTTATCTTATAGAACTGATGCATGCTCTCATTGCACACTATATCCCTCCTACCCAGATGTCACAGTCTCAGTGCATTTCTGTCTGCATTGCTTTCTCAGCTAGCCAAGAGCATGAAATCTCCCTCTCAGTGACTCATCTGGGCTCCCTGTTGTGTTTGATCCAGAGGTGAAAAATTGCTATTAAGTATGAATGAATTGAAGGAGTATTATTACACTTCTGGCAGCATGCTCTTCATTAACAAGCCATCCCACTGATGAGAAAACAAATAAGGCGGGGAATAAAACCAAATGCAAAGAGATGGAATCATTTAAGGATCTCGGGGCCTGTCTCAGCGAGTTTGGCAGCACAACTGAATTGGACAACATCTCTGTATTTTAACAAAGCGATGATGCTTCACAGGGGAGTTATTGCCTTTTTGTCTGTGACTGAAAAGAGGGGGGAAAAAAACCCTTTACAGTGAGGCAGAATGCTGAGTTTGGCTTGATAAGCTGTGGATTGGTGGTGACTATAGCTCCTGGCAGACAATACACCCTGACAGACTCGCCATAATCACACAAATCATGCTGGGTGAGTCATTCTGCTTTTAGGGCCATATTTAGAAATTGGCTATCACTGTTAATTTCATTGCACCACAAAATCCAGCAGTGGGCATGCAGGGAAATCCACAGGGAAAGGAGAGGTAATAGGTAATGCATGTGTCATCATAAATCATCATTGTTCTGCAATTTATTGGACAAAAGACATTATGATTTTGGTCACGGAGGAAAGAGAACTTCAGCACAGACAGACTGTAAATTGAACTACATTAGTTCACTTAGGTAAATTCAGAGCACAGTACATTTCCACACCACTTATTCTATAAGTGCGACAAAAGAGTCATGTCACACTCACCAAGTTCTGTACAGACTGTTCTCCTTCACTAAAGTATTCTAAGGCAAATGCTATTAGCACCTATGTGTCAGTAGCCGAAAATGCTATTTGCACTGAGGGTGGAATAGTCAATGTTGCTATTTACGCCTGCTTGGCAGAGACAAATCATGATTTTTCTTAAACCAAACCAAGTAATTTTGGTGCCTAAACCTAACTATGTGGTTTTAGTATGTAAACCTAACCAAATAGTTTTGGCACTTAAATCTTACCAGGTGATTTTGGTTCCTAAATCCATCCAAGTACTTCTGGCGCCTAAATCTAACCAAATAGTTTTGGTACATAATGCTATGCAAATAGTGTTGATGCCTATACCTTACCAAGTCTGTTGCCCAAACCTAACCAAATAGTTTTGGTTCCTAAATCTAACCAAATAGTTGTGGTACCTAAACCTAACCAAATACTTTTGGTTCCTAAATTTTTCCAAGTACTCCTGGTTCCTTAACCAAACCAAGTAATTTTGGTGCTTAAACCTTACGAAGTTTGATGGCTAAACCTAACCAAGTATTTTGGTGCCCAAAATATCCAAGTATGCCTGGTGCCTAAACCTACCATATAATTTTGGTGCCTAAACCTAACAAGGTAGGTTTGGTGCCTAAACCTCACTCAGTAATATCGCACCCTTAGTCTAACCAACTAGCTTTAATGCCTTAATCTAACCAAGTACATTTGGTGCCTAAACCTAACTAAGCTTGGTGGCATTGCCTAACTAAATTGTTGTGTTTCCCCAAACTGCAAAAACGGAAAAAAAGAAAAAAAAAAGACAAACTGTCTCATATAGGACTCAAACCTCATCTCATTTTCAAATTCCAATTAAATAGTTGCAAAGTCTCATTTAGGTATATTTAGCACAATTTCCATTTCAACTAAAACAATGACAATCGCTTCTACTTTACAGGGTTTTTTTTGGCTCAGTGATGGCTAATGTCAATGACAGTGCACACTTGCTACAAATGTTTCACATTAAAAACCAGATATGTTTTCATATAGGTTTGATATTTTGCAGTATGGGTTTTGTATTACTGTTTTTCTCAGTGTACCTAATTCTATGCAATTTAATGAAATGTTGATGGTTTTTGGATGTTTATCAGCCTGGGCAGTTTTACAGAGTTTGTCAGCCTATTGAGGTGCATAATGTATAGACATGTGGTTACCATTTTCGAAGCATTTTGACCTGGCGACGATCCAAGTGGGATTGAAATGTTGTCATTGTTAAACTTTTGTGGCATGCAGTAAGTGTGCAGCTGTTATCTTTTTTTCATTGTCACATTAAAAACCTACCAGGAAACAGGGAGTTTGAGCTACTTTTTATGTTTCATGGGTTGTGCCTTAACTCTTTTAAAAATAGACTGGACAAATTCTGGTCATCAAAAGATATTTTGCATAACTAAGAAGCTGATTTGTAACTATTTGGGAAATCGAAAGTTTTTTTTTTTTTTTTCACTGTTTGTTTTGAGTTATACAATTATGGTGTGGAGGATTTATATCCTGTATATGAAAACTTGAAATTAACACAGAATGAATAAATCTTCTTGGTTAGGTATATATCATATACACTATATACAATATTCATTTTGTCACATTAAATATTTGAAACTGGATTATGTAATATAAGCCTGTTTCAAATATAGGTCTGTTCCCTCTCTACAGTTGAGGAAAATAAAGCATAAATAAAGTATTTGAGAATTTATGATATGATGTCATTCCATTGAGCTGTCACACAGATTTTAGGGACATTTTTCAAATGCTGCAAAAGCTAAATGTGAATTTGATGCTTTTCTACTGGCTGAGCTGACATGAATAAAAAGCCTCCTCTCGTCTCAGTATGGTGAATCTTTCAAGATGATTTGATTTGTAATGAACATGTCCTCACTGTTCTTGAGTGTCAGCTAATGTTGGCCATATTTCATCTGAGGACAAAAAAAAACAAAGAAGAGGGGCCCAAGTGTTGACATGAAGAAAAAAAAAAAGACACAACTCGCCCACCACTGCGGCGGCTTGGACGAGCGCTCTGGTGAACACAGCTGGCAGCATCTGCGTGTGGGAAGCTGGTGAGAGGAAATGAAAAGCAGCCAGGAACGGTCTTAACAGGACCTGTGTGCCACCTCAGAGAGAACTGGAGTAACATCAGCGTGTCCTCTGGGCCTGCCTGCCGTGGTCCTATATGCACAACTACAGTAAAAAATTGCTCCTATAAATATGCCTGCAACCCACCTCCTCCACTTCCGTGACACCTCGGCAGACAATAGCGAGGCAAGGATTCTTTGATGTCATCGCACTTCAGATAAGAAAGAGTTCAGGGAGAGGAATCCAATTTAACTGCCACCTTTCTCAAGAGCACTACAAACTTCAGACATAATTCAGTAGGGAGGAAGGGGGGAACAACTCCATTTCACCCTCAGTCTCTGTCTCCCTCTCCCCTATTGTTTGAACTGAGAGCCTTCTATCTGTGTCTGTCTCTCAAGCAAACACTCCTGGTCGCTTCCTCTCTCAGGGAGGGGAGAAAAAAAAGGATACTGCATTCTGGATTTCAAAGCCATCAGAGCCCAGGAGGGGTTTGCCAAAATGTCAGTGTCAGTGATTCGAGAGGAACAGAGTGAGAACACGGATGCATGTTTGCTTTCACCTTTCCTCCGGTATGTCTCTGCTGAGGGGGAGATTGGCACGGGGGGCTTCCTTCCTCCGGCACCCAAAACAACACTAAGTCTGTGTCAAATCCCCCTAAAACAGCAGCCTGATCCAGGATGACTGTTGAAGGCTCTGACATGCACCCCGTACCACATACATGAAACCACTGGAGCTGCAAAAAGATCCTACAGAGGTTATGATCACTCAGAGAATCACAATTCCACTGATTCAACATTACATTAGCCAGGTAAAGGCAGTCGGAGGCCACTGACTCAACCCAGTGCTGCACTCTTAGAAATAAAAGTGCAAACTAGAACCCTAGAGGGTTCTTTGCCTTATCCCCATAGAAGAATCCCTATTAGGTAACTATCTTTTTCCACCAACATGGAACCAGCACCATTTCAGTTCAAGCACATAATTTTGAACCTTTCTGAGTATCCCCACCCAAATAAATAAGATGGGTTCAGACTCTGCAAAGTTTGTTCCCAGCTGGAACAAAAAAAATAGCAGGTTTCCCCTTGGGAACCGAAGTGGGCGAGTCATATTCTACAGGTCACTGAGCATTGTGCAGCACCCTATGTTGATGGCATCCTTGAATAAAATGGTTCCTCTCAGAACTGGTGAAGAACACTGGCTGGTTCACTAAATAGCACCGAGGTTCCAAGGATCTTGAACAGAACCGGTTCAAGAACCAGAGCCAGTTTTCAATCAATCAATCAAACTTTATTTATATAGCACTTTTCATACACATTAAAATGCAGCCCAAAGTGCTTCACAAAAAAAATAAAATAATAATAATGATAATAATAATAATAAAAACAGAAAGAAAAAAGGAATGACAAAACATACAACAATAAAAAGTGAAAGCCCCCCCCCCCACACACACACACACTCCCACACTCTCACATACAGTATATAGACTGGTAACATGGCATGGCACTGAGGATCGAGGTGAGGAGAAGCCACCTATGGGTGGCCATCCACACCGAGAGGCACCGTAGCCCACAGCCACAGGAAGTGCCACCCCAGAGACCGCCCCCTCAGACCGGACAGACCAGAGCAGACTCCACACCACTGCAGAGCACTCCCCAGTCCCCCGGGTCTGAGGGATCTCCAGGACGGCGTCCCCGTGGGCAGACCA
>JAJHUR010105802.1:0-10123 GCA_027495735.1 Lutjanus campechanus
TATTCCACAACGTGCCTGCAAGGAGGGAAGACTATATGGCGTTTACAAAGTCCTCAGTATTTCCGCTTTCATTCTGTGGCCATCGCTGGTTGGAGAACCTGCCCGTTGTCGAGAGGGCTCTGGAGGTCTGGCCCTCACTTCTGTTGTACACTGAAGCTGTGAGAAGAAAGGAGCTTCCCAACCCTGATACAACTTCTTTTGAAACGATAGAGACTGCTCAGAAGGATCCCCTGATCTTGGCAAAGCTGCATTTCTTCATGACCACTGCCCGAACATTTGAGCCCTTCCTGAAAAAGTACCAGACAGACGAGCCAGTGATGCCATTCTTTGCCAAAGATTTGGCCGAGTTGATGAAGGTAATCATATAAAAAATTGTGTGCTTGTCTGGCCCCTCAGCTACAATGATTTATGTTGTATGTATATGAATATGTCTTATGTACACTGTTTAATGGATGAAATCCCTCAATCTTGTTTTCATTTTTCGTTAAAACTCATCACTGCATGAAAAATATGGATGTAGGACACTTTGCTTAACGTTCAGAATTTTCGTCTGATAGAGTTTGCTGAGACAATTTATGAAGCGTGACGTACTACAGAACATCTCACCTCTGCAACTCACGAAGCTGGACTTGGATGACAAGCACCACTTGCTCCCCCTGCAGAGAATCGATATCGGCCTTGGTGCAGAGGCAGTCATCAAGGTATTGGTCATTTTTGAAGTTAGTAGTCAGGATGCATTATATTGTACATTCTTTTCACACACACACACACAGACTCGTCACCACAACACACAAATACACATGCATATGCATAATTACACTCATACTTACACACACAATCAATTATTCAGTTTCATGCGCTCACACTCTGAATTATTTTCTCTTTCTCTGTCTCTCTCTCTCTGGAAATGCTAATCATATTTTACAAATTACAGACTGTCAGGCATGTGTGTGTGTTGTGTGGTGTGGTGTGTGAGGAGAGAGAGAGAGAGAGAGAGAGAGAGAGAGAGAGAGAGAGAGAGAGAGAGAGGGGCTGCTGATGCGGCCTTGCTGTTGTTTCTCCATTCTTTCACTTTTTTATTCTATTTCCTTCTGTTCAGGACAGTAAAAGCTCAGAGCTCAGGGTGCTGGAATTTAGAAAGGATTGCACGCAAGGCCTCACGAACATCATCAGGAAAGTGCAGGAGAGCAGCCCTCTGAAATATCAAACTGTTAGGCAGATGAGCTGTCTGGATCCTGCTAAACTGTTCAGAGAACCCGACAGATGCAAAAGCCAAATGAAGGGTCTGGTGCAGACCTTTCTGCAGTCCAAACAGCTAGCTGGAGGAGTATCTGCTGGTAGGAGTAGTTCTTGAAGGGGCTTTGACAAAAGTGAGCGTACCAAGCTCAACTATACTCTGAGTCTATTAGACCGTGTTTACAGCATTAGGCCTGCTTGATCTCGTGCTGTCTTGCAGACATTTGGTCCACTATTTGTGTACCCTTTCTCTTCTTCCATCAGGGTATTTTTTAGCTTGGGTGTCTAGCTTTTGTCACTTCCTCTTGTAATGGTCCTGCACCTGTTCTGTGTGCAGTGGCTCATATTTATTGGGATCATTTTTTTAGGGTTTTCAGTCAGTTTAGGTGCATCACCTGCAGGAGCAAATGTTTTTATGATGTACCTAATCTAAACCAAGTATATTATAACACACTTGGAAATGTATTACAGTGAGTGTAGTCTATGAGAGAATGTGGAACTTCATTTAATATGAATGGAAAGCTTTCCTGATGGCATTATGGAAAACCCTGATTTAAAACAAAAAGCCATATGTAACTGTATTCTTTAACGAGGTTATTGAGATATCAATGTAATTTTTATTTCTTTCTTTTGTTATGTGTTTTGCTTGTAGGGGATGTCGTTCTCCAGCAGTTTGAGGCTTTCTTGGCTGTCGAAAGTAGGAATGAAGATTTCCCATCATTTCAACCAGTGTTACAACGCTTGGATACATTCTTGTGTCGCTGGTTGTGCCCTACATATCCAGTGGCTTGGCCATTTTGCCAGAAGCTGCAACTCTTATCACACGGACACGCTTCAGTTGAAAGGGGGTTCTCAGTGAACAAAGATGTAGAGTCCAACAACATGCAGGATGAGACAATCGTAGCTCATAGGCTGATTTGTGACTATGTAGCCATCCATGGTGGCGTCACAAAAATCCCTCTAAATAAAGAACTGCTTACTTCAGTGGGAGCAGCCCGGTCTCGTTACAGACTGTTTCTTGACCAACAGCGGGCAAGAAAAGAGAGCGAGGCAGTGTCACAGAAAAGAAGGCTGGCTGAACAACACCTGTCAGACCTGAAGAGAAGGAAGACGACCCTTGAAGAAGTAACCGCATGTCTCTCAAGAGATGCAGACAGCCTTGCTGAGGCAGCAGAGGGAAAGGCTGAGTCAAAGATGGCCGAGATGTTGTCAAAGTCTAACGCCCTTTGAAGGGCACATAGAGACAAACTGGCAGAACTAAAGACCATTGAGGAGGAAATTAAGGAGAAAGGGAATGAACTAAGACATATGTAGGGAGGGACACACGGCTAACAGAATGTGTGAGAATATGACTAATGAAGTCAATTTGTGTAAAATGTGTAAATGCAAATAAATGTTTCAAGTAAATTTTGAATGACGTGACTTGCTAATCATTTATTTTTTTCACTAATCAATGTAGGTCATAAATTTAAATCATAATGGTCATAAAAAGGTCATAAAAAGTCTTAAATTTCACTGACTGAAACCTGCAGAAACCCTGTGGAAGGAAATTGTTTTGGAAGCACATTTAGTGATGCTTCATCCTCTTGCTTTGCGTTTACACGGGAGCCCGGTCAAAAACTTCTCCATGTTATGCTAGCAGTGTGCAAGCATTCAATTAGTTTTTTATTCCCCTTACCGCCCCCCACTTTGGGAACCACTGGCTCAAGAAAAGCCAACACAGCACACTCTCATAACAGATATAAAAACAAGGTGGAACTATCTACATGCTCCAGCGGCTGGTGGAGCAGCGCAGGGCTGTGCAGATTATGACACAGGAGTCTAACATGGGTAGAGCTCCAACAGTCATCTACCCAAATGAGTGGAGGTTGGCATCAGACATGATCACTGTTCTGAGTCCTTTTGAGGAGGTCACATGGGCGCTCTCAAAACACAGTGCCTCCATCTCTGAGGTCATCCTCAGACATCAGTGCTCAGCACAACCGGCTCATGTACATGCTGGTGAAACTGCTGTGGCTGCAAACACCACAAGGAGCATGTGCCACTCCTGAGAAAAACATCATCGTCAAAGGGTACAAATGAATCCAGCACCGGATTTTGGTAGAGGATCCAGTGCTGTGTAAAGCAGGGATTCCTCTGCCAAAAATAAATGTGAAGACGGTGAGGGACTTCATCCGTCGCCAGGAGAGGCTCCTAAATGTGAACGCCACAAATCAGCCTTCCTCCATCAGCAAGACCTCCTCAGTCTCATCTGCCGACATACCTCCAGCACCACATCAGCCAGCAGTCCTCCCTCCACCAGACTACCCTCTAATGGCGTAACACCCAGCATGGCAGGGACAAAGGTGCTCAAGGGAAGGACGGACATTCTGATGCCACTCAGCCGGCCTCACCCACCTCTGCCACCTGTGTTGATGTCAGCACCAGCCCGAAGAATTCCCGCCACCTCTACCATCACCAGACCTGTGCCCTCCCTCTCCGCCTCTGTGGCAACCCCTGGGATTACTGATCCCTCCACACACCACGTGATGCCTGCTGGCCAGGCCACCCCTGGGCCTGCTCACCCCTCCACACGGCCCATATTGCCTGCCACCCAGGCACCCACTGGCATAGCTGATCCCTCTACCTCTCAGACTGTTAGCTGGGCAAGAGCTACGCACTACAAGCGAAAGGGGCAGGACCAGCCTTCAGAAGTGGGACTCTGTGGTCAACCAACCCGGGACATAAAAAATACAAAAAAAAAAAGACTTTCTGCCCTGTAAAAATGATGTCAGCATCAAAAGATCTGGACAACAGAGTGTACGGCAGCTATGAAGACTTCACTGCTGTTGTTGACAGCCTGGAGAAGTGAGCAGGCATTGTACATACTGTAAATAGTTTTTTTTACATGTTTTTTATTACATTTCATTCAAAATGTTCCATTGTATCTTTTGTAACAGTAGAGCCAAACACTGACTGATATGGCTTCAATTTGCTATTATACCTGCAATATTCATCTGTGCTGTTATAGGTTGCTCATTTTCTGATTCTAGTTTTGATTTCATCATGTTCAGTTTTGCTTTTATTTTCTGAACTGTGGTGCTGTTTTTTCAACGTTTGTTTTTTCTCATGCACTTATTAAATAAAGTGTTAAGTGCTACAGTAACCATAAGTTTTGGATCATTAACTGATTGTGGGTATGTGTGTTTATCAAAAAACAGGAGCACAATAGAGTGCTACTGTATATTACTATATGAACCATTAGTACACTGCAAAAAAAGAAAAGTTGGGTCAACTCAAAATTTCAAGGCAACAAACTTCGATAAAATTTTAAGTTGGTCAGTTTTGCTTCTGAGTTTGCTCAACTCTGAATTTTGATTTTTATCAACTCAACAGTAAGTTTTACTAACTTATAATTTTACATTGAAATAACTTTTAATTGTTATTTGTGCTAACTCGCTCCAAAATTCTACTAACTCATAATTTTACATTGTAATAACTTTTAAATGTTACTTGTGTTTAGTCTCTCCTAAAGTCTAACTTAATATTTTACATTGTAATAACATTTAATCCTTACTTCTGCTAACTGTCCTCTAAATTGTACTAACTTATAATTTTACATTGTAATGACTCTACTGTAAGTTCTTACACAGAAAGCACTTTAATTGGGTTAAGTTAGTATATAGAAGAATAATTCAAGAGGAATTTAAACTTGCACACTGCAATAGTTTATAATGTAGCTCAAATGTGTAATTTAGAACCATTAATGTATAATCAAATGTATAAATAATTACAGATGCAACATATACATTCAAAACATTTGTTTTATTTAAACTGTACCAGCATCAAATCCCTTCCAACAGGGCCAATCTTGAAAGATGTGATTTCAAAGCACTAATGGTTCTAAAAGTGCAACAGCAGTCCCTGTGGATGCAAGGCCAGGTTGAACCTCTGTGATGCAGTCGATAGTGTTTCAGCAGAACAGCTTAAACGGCGTGGGTGAACTTGCACAACTTGCACTGCATTAATTTCAATCTGAAAAACAAAGATGAGAAGATGAGATGATTATTTATGTGTAGCCTATTTGAATAGAGAGGCACACAGCAAACTACGGAAACCTAACTTACTGCACAGTGGATTGAGCCGCAGCATGTGGCTCGGCTCTCTCTGTCCCTACTAACGTAAAACAGCCTGCTCACCTGCTGCCGTCTGGGAGCAGAGACCGAGCATGACTGTTATTACCCTGTGTAATAACACCTTCAACATTTATGAAAGATGAAATAAAATGTCGGCTAACGTTGCGACCACAATTTTGAGTTGAGCATGAATTAACACAATACCAACTGGTCAGAAGACAACATGCCGTCATATTTGAATAGGATTTGCCCCGACAAGCTAATGTTACTGGCTTAACTGCTGCAGCCCTGCTAGCATCAGTTAGCCGCTAACTGCTAAGGACTGAAAAGCCTTGTGTTTAAATGTTGAAAATGTGTAGGTCGCTTTCTCCATTACGACACAACTCAAAATAAAATTCCTGTATGATTTAACGTTAGAATAAATTAAATTAAAGGTTGTTTAAAACTTACCTGTGCAGACTTCAGCCCGAGGCAGCAGCACTCCAGCTCCTCGCAGCAGCACACACCCACGAGACTTGAAGTGAAAAATGCCAACTCGGAAAGTTGGCTTTCCCGCATTTCACAACAAAGAAAAATGAGTTGGCAGAACTGCTGTCCCTTGTATTGAACCACAACGTAAGGATTTAAGTATTAACAATTTTTGCAATAGCATCCTCTGTTGAAATGCTACACTGTCATGCTCTATTAGGGTGCTGCAATTGTCCAGGTAACCACTCCCTAAGAAACACTCCCCCTGTGGATGCAGTAAATCTTGTCCAATCTTGCTCAAGGTAATTTCTCATCCCTAAGGGCAGTGCTGGGCCATACAGGGGTGCATTTTTTGCCTGCATATGTGATAGCTTGAGGGGCATGTCCACCTCCAAGGTTGATATGTTGGCCTCCCGCCAGAGCAGCACTTCAAACTCAGTCTCTCGTTGCAATAACACAAAATAGTTTACTCCCTACAAAAATGTGATTGAGACACATGCATTTATATTTAACTTCATTAATGTAACTATTTTAGTATGTATGATATTTACCAAAACAACCAACATGTTTAAAAAGTAAGAACTAAGCTTCATACATGAAGGGAGCATGATTTCAATCATTTCCTACCTCTTTCAGAATCAGCGAGCAGACAGGGTATGGTAGCCCCTGTGGAGGACAAATTGTCTGGATGGCATCCAGCTAAAGAGAAAACACATTAAATCATCAATGTACTATCAATGTATGACTGTATCCAGGCATCTACAGTTTATCTACAGTTTTGGTGTGAGCTGCAGTGTTTTGGACATGTCGGCTGTCGAGATGTCCGTCTTCTCTCCAGCATAATGGAGCTAGATGATGCTCCGCCTGTGGTGCTCATCCAGCTGGAGAATTTGAGTGTGGTATGTAAATCTCCAGAAACTTACACGTGTTATTGACCCCTCCACTGTATTGTTGTCTGAAGGTATGGTGATGGTGGAGAGTGTGGCGTGTGTGGATGGTGGCCTTATTAGGGCCCTTGCTCCACAGATACGGGGATGTCAGCACACATGTACGTATACTTTTGTAGCCTGTGTGCACAGCAAGTTGTGCTGCCCAAATTTTCCAAATGAGTAATTTTGGAAAATATATGATCTCCCCTCCTTCACTTCAGTTGCAAAGTCTTTGAACAGTGTAAATTTATAAGCTGTACGTCCATCGGACACAGCCACAGTCGTGTTGGTGTGGATGCTGCCTGGCTTGGCCCGATCTGCGGTTATTGTCCAGTGTTGGACCCTCTGTGTTTCCAGGACAGATATAACTTTTAGTTTCAGCAGTGGTGTCTGCCCTGCGGTTTCACATGCCTTTAACTTTTTTGGGGGAGGAGCCATTCTGAAACAAGAGAACAGAAAGACACGGACACGCATAAATGGTTTTATAAAGCAATGGAGCCTTTATTTAGTCAAATAGTAAACACACAATAACAGTTAAGCAGTCAAAGGAACAGTGTGTAACTTTTAGTAACATCTAGCAGTCAAGATGCAGATTTCAAACACCACCCAATGAAATTTCATTTCATTGTAGACAAAATATTTCACATCTTTCCACGTCCGCGCTGACTGGAGACTCTTTGCCAATACACATCAGGCAGTCCTGCTTTGCTGGAACCTTCTTCAGTGCAATGAACTTGGCAAGGTGTCGTTTGACTGCAGTCCTCTCCTGGTCAGTCTCTTACCTTGTTTCTTGAGCATCTGTAAAACAAAAACCAAAAGGAGTTTATTAGAAGTTGAGTTGATTATAAACGGAGACCTTATAGAAGTTGTATTATGAAGTTGTATTGTATTATCATCTGAACCCTGCCTTGATTGACTAATAACAGCAACAGAATAAAAAATATAAAAGTTGCATTGATTCACTACTTTGTTTTAAGCATCCACCTTAAAACAACTTTGTTGACTTAAAGGACACCTTAGTAACAGCAAGTACACTCAAGGGATGATTCATGTGGGTTGTGCACTTCACATTATTTTTTAATTTTCAGTTTACTTAAAATTCATGTTTTTGTTAAGTTAAAGGGACATTGTGTAACATTTTTTGTTGTTTACTGGTGTAATCATTGGTGTATTATGACCCCCGCTAATAATCTCACACATTCTCGTAAACCACGTGTCAAATCTGGCCTGCCAGTTCATTTTATGTGGCCCATGAGGAGTTGCAAAAAATATAATTTGCATCATACAAGCCTAAACTGCATTTAGTAGCTAGAAGCATCTCATTAGGATGCGCATATGTTTCTTTTTTGGCATCAAGGAGCTGCCACTGTAAATTTCCTCCGTTTTCTCTCTCCTCCCATCTCTGTCTGCACCGCTCTTACTGGACGCCTGCTGCAGCGCTCACACAAAACAAGCGCTCCCTCCTCCCTCTGTGTCCCCTCGTCATTTCATCAGAACAGACCGCGATGAAAACAGCGACAGACGTAACATTTGGAGTTTTTTAAATAAAGCTGAGAAACACTGCTGCAAATCATTTATGTAAAACGTGTCTGACTGCAGAGAACAGACACACGAGTCTGACCCACAGAGACGTCATGTGACTGTGAGAGCAGGAAACATGGAGCATCACTGTTCAAACACACTGATCAGAACTGCAGCACTCTTCATATGAAACAGAGCAGCTGATCATCTTACTGCAAAAATACTATATTTTAAAGTTTTTAAGTTTTTTCACAGACACAACTTTGTCTGTTTAATTTTTTAGTACATAATTGTTGCACAATTGAATGTCTACTGGCCATGATTTTTTCCTAGATTTTTGCTATTGGAGCTTATTATAATTGATATAAAAATTAATATTAATCAAATACAGAGGCAATTACGTGATATAGATACAATTATATTGTCTTACATTTACAACTAGCCCTTTGAGGGCAAACCTAACGATGATGTGGCCCAAGATGAATTTGAGTTCGACACCCCTGTTATAGATGATCAACAACATAAATAATAAGTAGTAGTAGTAGTATAATAAATAAGTATTACGTATGCTCCGCTTCATTAAAGCAGAGAAGACAAAAAATGACCCAAAAAAAAAGCGATGAAGTGCCCATTGCGTGTGTCGCTTGAAGTTAAAAAATTTTAACTTTTTAAGCGACATCGCGTGACGTTGTGCCGCAACATCCAATCAGCGTTGACCTCCAACCATGTCACTGACGTAGTTACGCCAGACGCTCATTTCAAAACATGGAGGAGAAACTTATTGTGGCAGTGTGTGGATTCCCGGAATTATACGACACTATGTCGTACCATTACCGGGACTGCAACAAAAAAGATGCTGCCTGGCAGAAGGTCAGTGAGGAGGTACAGCTTCACGGTAAGTTGTGAATATTTAGCTTGTTTACAGCTATTAGATGTGACTCTTGAGTATGTTAGCAACGGTTAGCACTAGAAAGTAAAGGTTTTTTTTTTAGTTATTAGAACATAGTTTATTACAACAACTGCAGGACCTCTACTCTGTTAGAATGTTGGGTGGCTCTTAAAAGAGCCGTTTTGGGATGCTCATGCACTAGATGTTTTCTTGCCAGGGGACCTTTCCTTCACTGGTGAAGTAGGAGGTGAAGGTCCCTCGCACCCTGATGGCCTCTCTTGCTGCGTTGTTGGATGCAAGTCTTCCCAGCCCCGGCAGAGGCTCCACTTCACCACCTGGGACGCTCCCCACCACTGCAACTGCTGGAGTTGTCTGTCGCAGGAAGTTGTGGAGAAGACAGGTTGCCTTCACACACCTCTCTGCAACTTCTGGCTGGACCTCCACAGCACGCCGGTACATCCTCTACTGTGATGCCAGGATTCCAAAGGCATTCTCAACAACCATGCGTGCTCTGGACAGACGGTAAATGAAAATGCGACTCTCTCTGGGAAGAAAGCGCCCATGGAATGGCCTCATCATGTTTCTGCACAAAGGAAAGGCCTCATCTGCAACAAAAACATGTGGCTGTGGTCCTCGTTGCTCCGCTCATGGTAGGGGCAGGTCAGCAGGCAAATGGAGGGTGCCAGATCTCAGGGCTTGGCCAAAGGCTGAGTTGGCCAGAATGCCACCATCACCACTCCTCCCATAGCCTCTGACATCAATGACCCGGAACCGGTACTCAGCATCCACAACCGCCAAGACAACTATAGAATAATTTCCCTTGTAGTTGTAGAACTGAGATCCCGAGTTTGCTGGGGCCTTCAGCATAACATGCTTCCCATCCACTGCTCCGCAGCAGAGAGGGAAGTTCCACCACTCCTCAAACCTCCCAGCAATGGATCTCCACTCTTCTGTTGTGGGCACAG
>JAJHUR010105804.1:0-11116 GCA_027495735.1 Lutjanus campechanus
GACCTTCCTCTGCACTGTCAGTATGAGGGATCAGGTGCTGGTTGGTCATAGGAACATTTTGGGTAAAATTATCAACATAAACCATCTCACACTGAACCAACTTTTCTGTGGAACAAACAACACGTTTAGACCATGGCTTTTTTAGGTCTGATCAATCTGAAGAAACTAACCTGAAGAACCACAGGCGAAACTTGTTCACTCCAAATGAATTTGCAGTCAAGTCAATTCAGTGTGCAGTGGTTGATGTTGATATTTTTCATTTATTTAAGTTTGACATGGCAGGATAACAACAGCACAAAAACATAGCTTATAAGCAGTGAAATCTTCTAGACACGACTGTTTCCAACAGAGACTCCTGAAACTTGGACCAAACTGTCAAACTATGCAGTGTTGATCAGAAATCAGTTAATATTCTAATATATAATATGACCGAGAGGGCACAAGCAAGCAGACCTCTCTTTGTTCTGATGATATCTATAGAGACGTGGTACTTAACAGTTAATAGAGTATTTCAAGCTGCTCCCCATATTCTTGAAGTACATTTCCCTCTGTATGTGATCAAAAATAGAGACTTTGCTATTGATTTATTGCCACTGTAGCATTTCCCACATTGCGCATTAATCGTCTGAACCCTGGGTGAACAGAGAAGTTACAGAGTTCGACGTCATTCTCTTCTCTGTTTGGTCCAGATGTTGCTGGAGATGGAGGAGAGATGATGCTGTCCTCTCCTCCTGTCACTGACCACCATGTCCATGGTCTTAGCTCCATTCATTTCCAGTGAGAACTCCTGTTCCCATTCAGCCACAGAGCTCAAGACCTTCTGAGTCAGAGCAGGTAGAGACCCCATCAGGAACTCTGTGATAGTGAGGTCATCAGCATGTTTCACAGGGACAACAGAGGGAGGAACACGTGTGACCAGGCTGTTGATTCAGATGGTTAAACATCGTAAAATAGCCCCCCCTGGAGGACACCAGCTGGTATTACAGGGATCAGACACAGAAGAAGCAGACTGCACCGTCTGTTGCCATTGACCACTTATGCAACATTATATTATTATTTGTTTATTTATTTGGATCCCCATTACCAAGGTAGCAACTATTCTTCCTTTATTACATTACATCATAATGTAAAACAATTTAAAAAATCCAAGACAAGGGGAGAAAAAACAATTACAATAACCATGAATAATGAATCAATATCAATAAACTACCACTGACCACAATAACAACAGTGTCATCATGTTCCTATGTTACATCAAAAAATAGTCAGTAAGGGTATTTCATGCAGTTCAAGGTAACAATAGTATCACTAGAAACAGTGTATACGGTGACTGAGAAAATAAAATGAACATTAAAATGATACATGACCAGTACAGTTACTTATTAATGATCATTAGTCAGATACAATATAACAAAACATGTCCTGTTGTCCTGGTTTGGGTTTTTCCTTCCTCACTTCCTGTTTTATTTTGGTATGTTGTCCTTGTGTGTCTGTTGTTTTTACTTCCTGTATTTGTCTGTTTTCCTGCTTGCTTTGATCACTAATTATTTTCACCTGTGTCTTGTTATCCTCCCCTCCCTGGTGTATTTAATCCTGTGTCTTTACCTGCTTAGCTGCTGGTTCGTCCTCATCGCTGTGTCTCCTCTCAGTGTTCTTCTTGTGGATTTTTGCTCTGTGTTGTTCCTGCGTTTCTTTTGGATTCAGACTCTGCTTTGGTCTGTGTGGTTTAGATTCTGGACTTTGATCTATTTAATGTCTTTCCTCTTGGATGTATTGGTGGCCTTTGTTTGCTCTTTTGCTAGCACCATTTTGCTAGTTTTGTATTTTGTAATTTTTCATTGAATCTTTGAAGACGGCCACTCCTGCTGAAGACTACATTTTGATTCTTTTCTCCTGTTTCTGGTTGACACCTACATTAAAGAGGAGCTGTTGCTCTGTGCCATTAAATATTACTTTTAAAACAGTTTTACTTGTTTTAAATATGTAATTTCTGATGTCAAACCATTCCATAATTTAATTCCTCTGTACAGAACAATATGCTGCCTTGCATTAATTTTTGATACCGGAATTGGAAAATCAACCTCTTGATGCATACCTGGTATGAAAGTTATGGCTGTTACAATGATATGACAATTGATTGCACAGGACATTCAGTTAAATATTTCTTGTAAAACAGAGCAGAGAAATAACAGTTCTGTCCGTCACCAATGACCAACATCAGGTTATGTGCATTTTGATGATGCTCTTCTGTTTTAATGATTCTTAAATCACAAATGTTCTGATCAGTCAGCGATAGTTGTAGCTTTAAATATTAATAGTTATTTACAGACTGTGTAGGCTAAAGCACAAAAGAAGCCAAGTTCTCTTTTAGAAACATGTTCACAATCAGGAAGGAAAACTAGTTAAATTGTGCAAAAATTAAGATTAGTGTTCATAGTAATAAACAATGGCAGGTAGGAACTAATTAGCTCTTAGAAAAGACAGACACAAAGAAGACACTTAAATACCACACATGTCGCTAAATAAAGTGCTGTAAATTATAATTCTGTAAGTCCATAATCACGTTGTGAAATTATTATACTGAAATATATCATGCACACAGTAAACTGTACAGCTTAATAAGGAACAAAAAATCAGTAAAGTAACAAGCCAAAAACTCTGACAGACACTGACAGATCACTCCCATCTGATGAGAGAAGAAGAGAAACAACAGAGGTCATAAACCATCCGTTCATAGACCATCAAGTCTGGTGACTCTGCTTAGTTCACTGAAGTACACAGCATAAATAAACCAACGTTTGAATGCATCATTACTGCAGAAACAGATTGACCTTTACTTTAAGGATGAATTTACTGCTGTTAGCATTCAAGTTATTAGAAAACAGAGTCTCTGTCACATTAGAAAACGTAATCTTTTTTTAACATTACATGAGAAATATGTAAATATGGAGACAGACTGAATGACTCAAAATTCAACACAACATCCCAAGTTTTGAGTTGAAGTTTGGGGATATGTGAACAAATGATTCACATGAAATTTACTTTTTAATTTCATGTGATGTTAATGCCATCTATGAAGCAACTTTTTACCTTTACACCCTACATTTTAACATAAATATCTATCATAAAAAGATGTAACAAGATAACAGGAAGTAATAAGACTAAAAAGATGAAAATTACATAAAAGACATAAGATAAAAATGGTGTCACATGACAAAAACTACACAACAATAACAAGACAAAAATGTATTTAAATGTAGTTTCTCTCCTCTGTCTGTGTTTTTTACTGTCAGGTGTCTGTTTTATTACACAAAGCTGATGTCTGTCAGTCTGTACTCGCTCATGATTGCCTCCGTAAACTGTTACTTGTGCTCATGAAGCAGGTGCTGCTCCTCTAGTGGGAGGGGCTCAGGACACAGAAACCGAAACCTAACTCAGATGGGACTCAAAAATCAACCATTTTCAGGCTTTCTACCTACTGCAGCTTTAAGTGTGGACTCTTTACAAAATCAGACAGCAGCTTCACTCCAGATTCCTGCAGGTTGTTTTCACTCAGGTCCAGTTCTGTCAGATGGGAGGGGTTGGACTTCAGAGCTGAAGCCAGAGAAGCACAGCTGATCTCTGACAACCTGCAGCCACTCAACCTGAATAAAGAATAAAATATGTAACTTTAGAGGACAATGTTCCTGCTTGAAATCATTCATTGACTCAAAATCAATCCATACCCGGAGCTTTAGACTACTTCAGATTTAAAACAATTTTAATCATCCTGAAGTGACATCCAGGATGTGCAGTATACATACAGTGCAATTACTTAGAAACATGCTCAAGTCATATTCTACATTATTTTATTATTTGCCATTCAGAAATGGGTGGCGGGCCACAATTGGCCCACAGGCTGTAGTTTGGCCGACCCAGGTCCAGATTCTCCACGTAGTGTGATAAAGAAAATCCTGTTTTATTTAAGGATCCATCCAACAACGACCTTAACTGAACTGATGAAATAAGACAGTGCTTGGTGCTCAAAAGAGCAGGTAAAGGAAAAGGAAAAATACAACATTTTCATTTCACATTATATTAATCTCAGCACAGATGTAAAAAGTGGTGTCTGACCTCAGAGTCTCCAGTCTGCAGTGTGGACTCTCCAGAAAATCACACAGCAGCTTCACTCCTGAATCCTGCAGCTTGTTTTCACTCAGGTCCAGCTCTCTCAGATGGGAGGGGTTGGACTTCAGAGCTGAGGCCAGAGAACCACAGCTGATCTCTGACAAACTGCTGTCCCACAGTCTGAATAAAGAAGAAATTATGTTGTTAAAAACAGATTTATAATCCAATTAGATGTGTATAGGTTCTAAATGTGTAGATCAACATTTGTTTACTATGGCAACAACTGTGCATGTAGGTGCAGCACCTGGTAGGTCCTTCAAATTTAGCCACTTTTAATCTGTCACTTTTTCAACATCATCTATGACAGAAATAAACTTGTAGGCATTGGAGAATAAGATGTGGGGTTTGGAGCAGCGGACCCTGAGATGAACAACAAATACAGTTGATATCAGCTGGATGCACCACCATGGAGGACAGTGGGGATAAGAGTCCTGCTACAACTTCAACTTTAGGCTGCTCCTGTAAAATGTCTAGTTAGAAAAATTAAACAGACGAGATGAGACTAAGGTTGGACAAACAATGGGAAACTGTTGTGCCCACACAGAGGGACCTGCTCCACAGCATCCTGGATCGGGCTGTTGCACCTGAGGGGCACATCACAGCTGACTGGGCACAACATGCTGGACTCCAGGAGGACAAAGGTAGGAGGACTCTGTTTTTACATAGATGATGCTTTGTGCTCAAATACAGTCACATTTTCCAGATGTTTAACTTTTAATGTGAAGATGTCAACCATATTATCACTATCTTGTTGCCGCTGTTTACATTCAACCTGACGCAAATTTCAAAAATGTACCACAGAATTATAAGGAAATATGTTTTGATCTCTGTGTTCCTGTATGTGTGTGTGTGTGTGTGTGTGTGTGTGTGTGTGTAACCAAACTTAAACCAACCAAACCTTGAAACTTAACTTTAGCAAGTCAATGCAATCATCTGAAAACAAATAGCCTCTTGGTTCAGAGGATTCTTTTTATCAAGATGTGACAATTTACCAAAAGTTTTATTAAGTCATTAAGTTTTTTCATATTTCTTTAAGAAGTCTTTCATGACTGTAGACTAAAGGTAGTACAGAAAACATGTAAATATTAACAAAAAGGAAATTTACTAATTTAATATATATATAAATGAAGTTCCAAAACAGACTGTAGACCGTTTTCCTACAGAAACTGATTTAAAATATGACTCAAAAGCCAAAAGTTTCCAAATATGTCAAATATGTAAAAATGGTGTCTGACCTCAGAGTCTCCAGTCTACAGTGTGGACTCTCCAGAAAATCACACAGCAGCTTCACTCCTGAGTCCTGCAGCTTGTTGTTACTCAGGTCCAGCTCTCTCAGATGGGAGGGGTTGGACTTCAGAGCTGAGGCCAGAGAAGCACAGCTGATCTCTGACAAACTGCAGCAACTCAATCTGAAAGAAGAATAAAATATGTAACTTTAGAGAACAATGTCCCTGCTTGTTTTATTTATTTGGAATTTATTTTATGATCTTGTTATGATATAATTTTTATCATTATTATTATTATTATTATTATATTGTGCTGATACTTCAATAAATGCATAGTACTTAATACCTTTCTTTTCTAACAATTCTCTAATATGTTAGATATGCTATGTTTCCCATGAGGAGAGATAACCTTAGAATTGCCAAGATGTAAGACCCTGTACCTGTGGTCTAGAGAGATGGGGCATGTCGTTCTCTGTTCAATGCTGATGCTTTTTATGGAAGTTTATACTGCACTTTGAGCTGATGCTGAGCTTCATTTATATAGTGAAATGAAGGGGAGGTCAGAACAGTCAGCTGATGCAGTGTTTTGTTGTTTTAATTCTTAAAAAGTCATCTCTGGAACTTCCTGGGGAAGGACTCCAAAACTTATTTTTGAGGACTTAAGTTGGCAAGTATGGTAACATGACTGAGTAGCTTGAGCTATCGTGCTCGCTGAGCCGTGCAGCATCTACATGTACCATGATGACTGTACGCAAGCATCTGATGTCCACAGTGCTGTGTATCATGACTCTTGCCTATAGCTATAACTTTGTTAGGCAAAACATAATGTTAGGTGACACAAATACTCATCTAGACACCCCTTGTTTACCCAGAGAGGGAAACTAAAATCCAAGTAGCTGCTAGTTCTTCTTTACCACCAACAACATCACTGTGACATCATTTGATGCAGGAAGAACTCAGCTTTCTCGAACAATATAGCATGAACTGAGGAATGTATTATGTATTTGTTAATATTTAGCTACATTTACTATCAAGACAGCATTTACAATTTAATCTCAGCACAGAAATACAAAATGGTGTCTGACCTCAGAGTCTCCAGTCTGCAGTTTGGACTCTCCAGAAAATCACACAGCTGCTTCACTCCTGAATCCTGCAGGTCGTTGTTTCTCAGCTCCAGCTCTCTCAGATGGGAGGGGTTGGACTTCAGAGCTGAGACCAGAGAAGCACAGCTGGTCGCTGACAGACCGCAATGATTCAATCTGAACAAATAGTAAATGAATTTACAAGTTCCTGCATGAAATCTGTCAATGTTTAATAATCTGTTCAGAAAGTGTTTGATGTAGATAAAAAATCTATTTATGATCCGATCAGTTGAATCAAATCTTGCAAGATTTGACATAAACAGAACAGACAGATGAGGGGATAACAGACAAGATCATCATAGGTTAAATGAAATGCCTGTTATTTTGTGTGTAGAGTGAAAGAACTACAAATCTAATTTCATTGTACAACCCTGGGTTGATTGATTCCTTGGTAATATCATGTAAAATATAAAAAAAATGAAATGAGGCCAGTTACATTGCAGAATCAAGATCTGTGGGCCCTTCGTCAATGACTGTCCTTTGAAATTTAAGAAGTCCTTATAGTTATTTTTAAAGAGGGAGCTGTGTCCCACTCAGTCATAATTTAGCTTTTGCATTTTGCTGGTTACAAGTTATTGTGATTTGTGTTCAGATAAACTGAGAAAAGGAAGGAAGATGACAAAAAATACATGAACTGACCTCAGACTCTCCAGTCTACACTTTGCACTCTTAAGTCCATCCGACACCAGCTTCATTCTTGAATCATTCAGTTGATTTTTACTGAGGTCCAGTTCTCTCAGAATGGACGGATTGGACTTAAAAGCTGAGAGCACAACTTTACAGTGAGTCTCTGAGAGTTGACAGCCAGAAAATCTGTGAATACAGATAACATTTAACATAAAGACACAAGAAATGAGCGGCTGTTAGTTCCAGTTAATCACCAATATCACAAGTATATAAAATACACATATACATACATAAAAAGAACAATTAACAGATATATAGGCAGACACTGTTCACACTGTAAAAGAAATCTGTTGTGATAAAAAAAATTACTGTCAAAACATTTTTAAGCTTCCTGAAGTTTTAAGCTTCCTTCAACCACATTAAGTTAGTTAGAAGATAATAGAAGATACTTAATGTAAGAAAACTTTTATAGTGTGGAAGTTATATATCAATGTTATATGTGTTTGTGTAAAATGTCTATTTTGGGGTGGTTGTTCTGGTTGACCCCAAAGTTTTTTCTGTATCTCTTACTAGTCTGAAACAGTTGGTCGTGCCAATCACGATACATCATGTCATGGGAAAGCACTTGTGGACACTGGTGCCACTTAATGCTTTACTGCATGAGTCTTTGGAATAAGATCGAAGTCCCCAGTGAGTCCCTTATATCGGTGGTCCAGCGTATCTCGCTAATGGCCAGCACAAATATCCTACTGGCTTTAATGTGTTGGAGCAGAGGTGCTGGTGAATCCATTAGTTCTTGGTTTAGATTTTATGAGCATAAGTGGTGACCTGGTCAATGTCCTTCTAGTCTGTCCTGTGCCCTGACGAAAGTTGGGGCATTCTTAGTGTTCTCACTGCTTTTTATGTGCTTTCTTAGCAGCTACATTACTGTTTTTGTCTGCCTTTGTGATGATTTGTGTGACAGAGCTAGTTGAAGTGAAGGTGATAACTTACTCAGTCTGCTCCGTACTGCTGTTGTTGACAGTGCTTTGACAGGGAGGAAGGGCTGAGAAATTTTGGCAACTTTTGCTAAAGAATTCCCCTGGTTTCCACCACAGCTTTAGGCCACACTTTGGTGAATCATAAAAATTAAACTAAAGTGATGTCATGGTTAGCCAGCGCCCCTGTAGGTGGCCCCTTCAAAGGTGGAAGATTGTTAAAGAGCAGATCATCATTAAACCTTCCTGTTCACCATGAACATCCATGATTATATTGGTGCCTAGGAAAGATGATGGAACCCCATCGTTTTGTGTTGATTTCCATCCTTTTAATAAAATAATTAATTAAAGATCTTATAAAGCAACCGTAAATGTCTGTTCTGAGTTTGCCACACCACAGAAAAACCCAACCAAATTTGAATGATTAAAAACATTGTTAAGTATACAAAATTATACTGTGTGTGTGTTAGTGTGTGTGTGCAGTGGGTGTGGCTCTCCTCTCTCTCCCAGCAGCCAAAGTACCCAGTCGCCTGCACACCAGCCTGATTCCCACCACACCTGACACTCATCAGCTAATCAGTCCATCAGTACTTCAGCCCTGGTCTCTTACCCACTTGCTGCCAGATCGTTGTTTCAGCCTGTTCAGTATTTAGCTCTCTAGGCCACCATTGTATTGGGTATACTGTTTGCCAACTAATGCTCGTTTTGTCTGTGCTTCAAGATCTTCACCTACATTCCTGCCAGCCTGTCTGACTCTTTGACTCTCTGCCAGTCATGCTCATTGCTTAGTGCTTCAAGCTCCTGCCTCCATTTCCTGCTCAGCTCAGTGCAGCCATCATCATTTCCCACGTCAGCCAGAGCCCTCCCTCACCCTTACATTTTTCATTCCTCCCCTGTTGCAATAAAGCCCAGCTTTGGTCATCTGCCCTCTGACTCTGTGCTCTGCATTTGGGTTTACTCATTCAACTCCCGTTTTCTAGACTTTAATATTAATATTATCTATTGTTTGGACTCCCATTTTGTATCAGCTGTGTTCACCATCTTGAATCTCAAGAGCGGTTACTGGCAGGTGTAAATGGTTTCAGTTTCAGGTTCCGCCTTTTGGCTTGAAGGGAACACACTTATTCAGCATTTGTGCCAACAATGGAACAATAACAACAGACATACACACACAAAGTGCTTGCCTATGTGGGAATTGTTTCAATTGTCAGATGTAATATGATTATAGAGTGTGGTCTAGACCTACTCTATATGTAAAGTGTCTTGAGACAACTCTGTTGTGAATTGGCGCTATATAAATAAAATTTGATTTGATTTGATTTGATGATTTTGACATAGAGAGCAACACAGATGCGGCATCAGTTCCGCCTGCACTTGTGATTGAGTTTACAGAGGGGAACAGTGAAACAGTCCCACATTTTTTGGGTATTTATTGCCATTTCCCATTTTCCCAATTTAATTTAACTGAATATATGAGTTTCCCTGAGCTGATTGGATGGTCACTCAGAATATCTGTTGTGCTGGGTGCTGGCTCCTAAAAAAGGCTACTAAATAGGCTTCTTTGTTGTCCTTTGTACGGTGTGAATGCAAGGTTACTCACAACAGAGCAGATTTTAGTGCTATTTGTGCAAGAGTTCTGCTTGCCTAACAATAGTGCCTGCAAACTTCTTGCTTATATACATAAAAATGCCCTTTTTATAGACATTTCCTCTCTATCAAAGATGAATTTCTTGATTATTGAAGAGGCATTTGTCAATCACTTGTGGCCCCTAGTGGCTGGCTAAGAACAGTGAGGAGTCAGCAGTCCGGTTTATGCCTAGTGGCAATAATATTGGTCAGAAGAGTATGAAGATATGAGAAAATAGACAACCCAAGCCTAAACTGAAGTACTGATGGCCTCAGGTTGACATCACTTTATGATGTTGATAATCATATCTGGACTTACAGAGCCTTTCTGCAGTTCCTCACAGCTGGCGTCAGTCTCAGTCGTCCCTGCTTTGTTGTGTTGTACTTCTTTAGGTCCAACTCATCCAGAACCTCCTCTGACATCTGCAGCATGTAGGCCAGAGCTGAGCAGTGGATCTCAGAGAGTTTCTTCTCAGATCTGTTCTCTGACTTCAGGAACTCTTGGATCTCCTGATGTACTGAAAGGTCGTTCATCTCCGTCAGACAGTGGAAGATGTTGATGCTTCTGTCAGGAGAGATATCAAAGCTGTTCTTCCTCTTCAATTTGTTGATGGCTCTGTTGATGGTTTCTGTACTGTTGTCTGTCCGACTCAGCAGACCTCCTAAGAGTCTCTGGTTGGACTCCAGAGAGAGGCCATGAAGGAAGCGGACAAACAGGTCCAGGTGACCATTTTTACTGCACAGTGATCTGTCCATGGCTCTGCTCAGAAAGTCCTCCAGCATTGAAACATGTTTTCCCCCCAAGAAAGCCTCCAGTACCTCAGTGTTCCTGTTGGTGTAACAGTGGAACATGTAGACTGCAGCCAGAAACTCCTGAACGCTCAGATGAACAAAGCAGTAGACTGTTTTCTGGAAGATCACACTCTCTCTTTTGAAGATCTCTGTACAAACTCCTGAGTACACCGAGGCCTCTGTGACATCCAGACCACACCGCTCCAGGTCTTCTTGGTAGAACATGATGTTTCCTTCCTCCAGATGTTCAAACGCCAGCCTCCCCAGCTTCAGAAGAACTTCCCTGTCAGCCTCCATCAGCTCCTGTGGACTCGTCTCATGTCCCTCATCATACTTCCTCTTCTTCCTCTTTGTCTGAACCATTATGAAGTGTGAGTACAGGTCAGTCAGGGTCTTGGGCAGCTCTCCTCTCTGCTCTGTAGTCAACATGTGCTCCAGAACTGTAGCAGTGATCCAGCAGAAGACTGGGATTCGACACATGATGTGGAGGCTCCTGGATGTCTTGATGTGTGAGATGATTCTGCTGGACAGATCTTCATCACTGGACCTCCTCCTGAAG